>VYZP01029734.1:37711-88877 GCA_013400635.1 Hypocryptadius cinnamomeus
TTTTTTTTCCCCCTGGCAAACCAGCCTCCAAATTTAGAAATGTATGGGAATGCTACAGTTTCAGATCACAGGCCTTGTTAATAGCTGTTCTAATTTTTTTTAGTTATCAGGGTTTGGGGTGTGGAGGGGTGTTTGTTACAGTCAGGTGAATATTTGCCATGTTGTGTATACATGTAGACTGTTCTTTTTTTTCCCTCTGATAACTCATTCTGTCTAGTTTTAGTTTTCAGACAAATTCTTACATCACCTAAAAGGCCGAACACTTGTAGAACCAATGAATTTTATCCCCTTTGTGGAAACTGCAATGGGATTGCTCAATTTTAAGGTAAGAAAGTCTTGAAGTGTTCATATTTTGCCATCTCAGCAAACTAGGATAAGCAGAATATTCCTTAGTCTCTCCCTGATTTCACCAAGGAAAAGAGGTTAAAAAATACAAAACGTATTGTTCAATCCCCAAAAACATTTGCACGTTGAACTCTGATGTTTGTATTGTAAAGGCCTTCATAAATTCGAAGTATTCCAGTGACAGAACCGTTCCAGACAGTCCACACCAAATATCAAAACCTCTCTTCATTGCTGTTACTGTTTTGAACACACTTGGAGTGGAAAAAGGCCTCTCCAAAGATTTGGAATTCTCAGTGTTGCAGGCTATTTAGTAGTTGTCAGACACAACTTTTGTGTAACACTTAGTTTGAAATAAGAGTTAATCATCATTTCACTATTGCTAAACTTGCTTCTTTATAATGGTTTCTACAAATAACACTGCAACCAAATTCCATGTTATCGTTTCTTTGTCTGTATGATGAAGTGTTTAATGCTAAGATTAGAAACAGAATTAACTTTGAAAATACCTGAAGAACATGCTCATTTTTTAGGGTAATTTTAAATCAAATCGAATTTATTAATTTCATTTTTATATCAATCACTCCCCAACCCTTCCTATCGAGTCCAGGTTTTTCAGAACGGCAAGGCAATGTGGTAATGAAACAGAAGAGCTCGTGCATGCACAAGGAACCCTGTGTTCCCCTCCCAAGCTCTAAGGGAGCAGTTTCAGACCAGCTGAGGACACACAGATCAGAAGTACCTCCAGAAGTACCTCACAGGCAGCCTGATCGTTTGATACAGCCATTTATCTTACAGCACACACTGACCTATCTGCGAGCATGATAAAGCCATAACCAAATGGACACACTCCTGTCCAGTGTGCAAACACAGAATTAGACCATATATTAAACCATTGAGGTTTTTCTTCACCTACATATTTTATAGTGGAGGTTTAATGTTGCAGTTGCTGATGCCGGCAGGAGAGTTCCCTTTTAAAGCACACTCTGTTACAGAATAATTCTGTGTCCCACCAGCTGCCATAGAAGAACACCCGATAGTAGAGCTGGTAATTACATGTCTCTCTCCATGTACCTTAGCCTTAAAAAATGCTAATATTATCCAAACAGCAATATGAAATAGCAATACTACCCTCCTCATGAAAAAAACTACAGCAGAAAAATTGTTTTACTTTTATTTTAATGCTTTTCTGCAGCACTTGTTGCATTTTTAACTTCCTTATCTTATTTTTAGTTATATATAGCCAGAAACTTTAAATTGGCAATCCTTCTATCTTGTAAGGAACTTAAAATAATTGTAAACCATTAATATTATTTATTTCATGAAAGAGTTTCTGATCTTTATTTCAGTTTCTCATGGAGATATATTGTTTTTCAAACTAATCAAATTTAATACTTTTTGTTTGTTGTTAAGCAGTATTTGCCAAATGTTTTGTTTTATATTGCTACATAAATGTGTAAAGTAGTGGTCACAGTAACACCCGGGGCATAATATAAACCATAAGGTGGGGAACCTGTTATTGATGTCCAGTGTTTGCCATCTGGGTGCTTAGAGAAAGCAAAATACTTTTTTCTTTTGCTGAGTCACTTTAAAGCACTGTGCATTGTCGAGCACCTACAGTGGCTTTGCTTAATAGGAGCAATATTCTCAGAAGGGTTTTGGTAATGCTGGGTTGCTGTATCAGCCTCTGTAGTCTCTCTGCATCCTGCATTTCTGTAGACATTAATACTCTGTTTCGTTTGAAGGCTGTCTGTGAAGAAGCACTGAGAACAGGATCCCAGGCTGGCTTTCATTTGGATGCAGTTGTCTTTGGAGGAGAGGATTTCCGTGCCAGCATAGGTTGTTACTTGTCTCTTTACTATAAATGTTTATGTATGGCATTTGCTTTGGAGAAGCCTGTGAAATTTCTGACAGCAATAATTAAAGTAATGACACTTGAGTCTGCATTTTACATTTTCATTTTACCCCTTAATTTCTTTTCAGTGCAGAATGTGCCACTGGCAATTTAAAACATGGTCCTTGTGTTACAGGGCACTGAGATTTTCTTGTGCTTTTTGCCAGTCAGTACCAAAAGTTAATGAAAAAAAAAACCAAAAAAAAAGACAAAAAAACCCCCACCCTGTTGAGTCACTGAAATAATTTTAAAATATTGTATGCATAAGCAATGTTCACATGCTTTTTAGAACGACATTTGAAAGTCCTAAAATTCTGATGTCCGCTTCACCACTTCTTTACATACAACTGTCACTCAGGCTTTTGACATCAAGCACAAATACTCTTCTGCTACGTTTTGCTTTCATAAATTTATTTTAAAGATGTCACATGTCAATACAGTCATATATTCACATGAAAGCACTATTAGTCGTCCTAAAAAATAAAAAGTGCTTCATTATTTCTTTTATAAGAGGGCACTTAGCTTCTGATTTAATTTAAAGATAAAAGCACTGAGCTATGAACTTCTACATTAAAAATAAGTATGTTAATGTAAAAATCAGCATTGCTTTACTAAAATATTCCTTATAGAATTAAAATCTCTATCTAAATAGTAACCTGATGGTTATTATTGTTATTATTTTTTTCCCACTAGCCTTCACATGAGTACGTTGCTTAGCTGGTAGCCTGTGAGCACATGAAGTCTCATGAATACTTTTGCTTCTTCTCAGAAGTCATCTACCATCAATTTTTCATTCAAATACTAAAGCTTAAATATTCAGCTTAGGACATCAGTTGTGACAAGAATCAGAACCAAGGAAAGTGCAATTCTATTCTCAGTGTGAATTTTTTAACCATTTAGTTGGACCCAGTATATCAATTTGTGTAAATCTTCTCTTGCTGTAATGCTTCTCACTGTACATGCAGTAAATAGTAAAATCAAGTAATTGCTTTGATTTTAGCCAAGTCAGCAGTCTTTACCAGACAAAGCTTCCACTGACTTCAGGCTTTCAACTTCTGATTTAAACTAAATCAAAATCTGAATTTATAAGCTAGTATTTAGAGGGGCGTTATTTTTTATTTTTGCTAAAGTGTCTTTCCTTTTTTCCTCAGAAGAGTATCATTTTGACTCTACAGTATAGCCTTACATCCTCTTCTATTTTCTAAATCAGTTAAATATAATCTCAAAGTTTCCCCTTTTTCTTTAACATAAGAAATATTTAAAACAGAAAGATTTAAAACACTCTTGTCAGCTTTTCTTTGTTCTCGTTATTTTCTTAGGCGCAACAAGCAGTAAGGAAACTCACGATATTCTGTATGCCAGGCAAAAAATCATAGTCACAGCAAAGGCATTTGGCCTTCAAGCAATAGACCTTGTTTACATTGATTTCCATGATGAAGATGGGCTCCGCAGGCAGTCGAGGGAAGGCGCCTCAATGGGATTCACTGGTACGACTTTCTGCCGATGTCTCAAAAGAACACGGACCTTGTTCATTTTAAATGGATTGCTACGTTTACTGCCACTTAGACAAATAACTTGATTTTTGTTTCAGGGCACTTATGGAAAAACTCATTGATATGAAGCTCTTCTATGTTTATTACTATCTTAAAAATTGTGGCTGGAAATTTTGCCTGAAACAGGCTGCTTTTTGAAACCATATGCCATGAAGCGTGTGACCAGTTTTGAAGAGAAGTTGGGGTAGAGGCTGTGCAGTGATTCCTCCCTTCCCAGAGCATGGGAAAGGCAATACTGTACTCTGCAATGGCTCCTCCACAACTGGAGCCCTTTCTCTTTGTTTGAAGAGCAGCAGCAGCAGTTAAAAAATACTTTTTAGGTGGAAAAATTGAGAAGTAAATCTCATATAGTAGCTGCTAGGGGAAAGTTATTTTCTTATTGTTTTCTTTGGTTTGTTTGTCATCTCCTGGCTTTCCCCCTGGTAAGTGCTGGTGACACCTATGGGTATTGGCAGACAAGAGCAGCAGGCTCCTTGCCCCACAGTTCTGTAATGCAGCCTGTTACCCTGTGATTGGTGTACCAGATCACTCGGACACCTCGTTGGGACAGTGCAGCCACCAAAGATTCGGGGGTTGCAATAGAAAGCAGCCATTTGACATGCATATGAGAGAATTCTAACACACAGGACAAACACTACATTATTTTTCTCTGACTACCATCCAGGATACATGTATAAGAATAGTACATCCCTTAGGTTTCTATTACGAAAAGCATGGGCCCAAGCAATGCCACCTAGCAAACTCTGGTTTTACAGTTAGCTGTATATAATCCCTTAAAGCACCAAACAAAAAAATAAGTGCCATTTTAAGTGACCTTGGCATGCCAGTGAAAGAATAGCAATCAATGCTTTTTGGCACAAATTCTGCTTTACTGTCTGTTGAGCTTTGACATTTGCAAACCCAGGTCTTGTTTTGGAGGTGAAATGGTTAGCTCCTCACAGCTACATTATCCACGGCCGTGTGGACTTCCACCCTTCCCTTGGCTGCCTTTGAAGTTGGGAAAATAATAGAGCTGCTGAATGGTAGCACCTGCTGACAGCTACCTAGTCTCAACCAATATTTCCTAGCTTAAGGAAAGGCTTTATTTTTGAAAAAACATAAACATCTGAACCTCCTGTTGACAGAAGATGGAGTTGCAGGTGCCTAGAGCCTTTGAGAGCACTCTTTTTGAACGCTTAATGTGCTTTTAAATGCTTAACTGAGGTTGCCAGTTTAGGAAATTTAGGAATGTTCAGCATAACCAATGCTGATGGTGATTTGGACTCCACTGACTTTATGGTGGAGGTTGTCTGACCTTAGAACAGGGTCCAGACAGAAGACAAATAAAAAGGTCACGTAGCAATTTAGGGTGTAAAATTACTTTGTATCTTGGCTGTACATGTGACATACTTGCCTTTCCATACAAGGAGTAAGGGTCCATGAAAAGCACAGATTTTATTAAGGTGCTCTCACAGCACCTGCGCTTTGCCTCCTGCCTTCCTGCAGCCATCATCAACACATTTCCAAAATTCAGCAAACAACCTGACAATCAGTCCAACTGTAATTAGAGATGGGGCAATACTGACTCTACTGACTTGGTGGGGGAAAAAAATTAAAATCTGTTTGAGCGAAAACAAACCAGCATTTTTCCTTTTCTTCTGAAAAAAGAAAAAATATTTTAGGTCAATCTAAAATATTTCACTTGTTCTTTGGCTTTTTGCTCTCAGTTTATCTAATATTTTTATAATCTTTCCTGCTTCTTTTGATTGAAATAAAATCTAATTTCAAAACTGATAGCAAAATCATCTTTTTCCACACCTATGCAAGTGTTTTTTCCAAATCTATATAAATGAAACATTTTACCATTTCCAATTTCACATTCATCACAGAAAATTACAAATGGGCCTTAGCTTAATCCATGTCCTTGTATAAAGCAGAAGTATGCACATTGTATTTGCCACTGACAGTCCTCTGATAATGTAAAAGTACTGAAATGTCAAACTAATAACGAATTCAAAATGTGCAATTCTTCTAATTTTTAAATATAAGATCCCTCCCTGCTACTTTTTTACAAAAGTATCAAAATCATTGAAATCAGCAGAACTAAAAAGAGATGAGTCTTGCAAATTGCTCTCATAGCTGGAGAGCACTCACTTATTTGCATGAACAGGGCTGAACTCAACACGCTCAAAAGCAATGCAGATCCGAAATATGTAGCAAAGTTGTATGTCCTTAGATGTCCCCATATTAGGCCAGTAAAATTGCCCTTAATGCAATCAAATAACTTCCCTCAACATTAAACAAGCAAAATAATATAATGAAGAATATATCAGGTATTTAAATATTATTGCAAACCTCATTGCTTATTACAGCCAAGTTTTCTTTTTCAATTATCTTAAAATCAGCCTGGTTTTCCTTTAGTGAGTGTATAAACATAAAATCAAATGTTTTCAAATGTAATCCAACCAAATTAATAGTCCTTTCATATTTATATTTATAAAAAAATATATATTTATATATTCACGGACATCCATCAAGATGTTTTACACTACTGGTACCTGTGGACTTTAAATCAGTGTGTTGCCTATATAAATGGGCATAAGTTTTAGGAATGCTTATGCAAAAAATTAGGTAAACCTTGCCATAAGCTTTAACAGCTGACTTAGTCATTATAAAAAGTCCTGTGCTACGTGCTGAGAGAGCAGATATAAATACGAAACAGTCTAGGTGTCCTCTCCTTTTCACTCTTTTGTAGAAGACTAAAATGACACCATCATACAGTTACCTAAAAGACTTGACAAGTATTGATTTAAAACACAATATATCAAGTGGTACTGTAAAAAGGATTTCATGGTCATAAATTTTAATGTCTTCCAATTTTGCACTCTCTCAGTAACTTGTCAATAACAACAATTCTGTTTAAAATATTTACTTTGTTCCTGCGTGGCATTGTGTCTGCAATACAGTTATTTGGATAGGTAGTCTGTGACAAAAATCAACCAAGTGCTACAAATCAAAAGTTACATTATATTCTCCCTAAATTGTTCAGTAGTGTTTTAATGATTAAAAGCATAGTTTACTACTACAGATATCTTTATCAAAAGCAAGTCTTTCTACAGAAATGTGTTACACTTTTAAAAAACATATATTTTTTTTAAATTTTCTTATAATTAGAGATTGACTTCAAATATAATTTAAAATATACTCAACATTTTTTTCAAAAAGTTAAGCTCCTTAGGATTTTTTAAGAAATTGTTGTACACACTTCAATTTTGGAATTAATGGTTTAGCTATGGAGAATTTGTTGTATTACAAATAAGGAACATCATCAGCTTATTAATTATGACATTTTATTAAAATCACTAAAAATCCTCTGAGTAAACTTAAGATAAAATACATTAGTTTAAAAAAATCATTTGTGTCATTTCTTTGAAAAATTATGGTTCTTAATGGGGTTTAAATTTTTACCTATATTTAAGGTATTTTAAAAATAGTTGTGACATTGAAATTTCAAACTAATATTTGCATGTCTGTAAAATCATAAACTAAACGTTGTTCAAGAAGAAATAAAATTGAGCTACTTATGGCATTTTAGCAAAGGAACATAGCAACACTAAAGCACTACTATTTGTTTGTTCATTTAATTAAGCAGTTTCTTTGTACTCCAGGTTATCACTCAGACCCACTGCAGCCTGATGAAAGTAATCCAGGCATTTTTGCAGTGGTTATTTCATGGAAATAGGTGCATTGCTGCTCTCAGGCATGAGACTTCTCAGATCCAGTGATGGGCTGATTCCTGAAGTACAGCTGGCTTAATGGCAGTAAGAGCACGGGAGCAGACCCCGTTGGGCAGGAAACCTCCTTGGGTCCTGACACTTCCAACTTGTCCTGGCAAAGTGCAAAAATCTCGCTGGCTGAGGCAAGAGGCTGCGGTGGCAGGGGGGCTGTGGGACCCTCGGTCTGCAGGGCACTGCTCACTTGCTGGCAGGTTTGCAGGAGCAGGCTCGTCCCTCTAACTGGTTTTGGTATCTGGCACCGAGGAGAGTCATTTCTTCCGAAGGAAGCTGGGAGTTACGGTAGCCTCCCTTTATTAATGCACCTTAAAAGCAAACCACAAAAATCCCACCGGCCTGTGAAATTCCCATAGAAGTGAACTAGTAACGTCAAACGCTGCACTTTTTAATGTGTCAAACAAATTAGACATGTATTTGTTTTAAGGTAGCTAAATTCAATCCCAGATTAAAACGGATTATGTGGCTGTCTATTCATGTTTGAAAATCTCTAGTGAAAAAGACAACATCTATTTTTATTTTCTTAACTTATGTTTATACAAGAAAGGATTAAAAGAACTGCTTCATAAAGCCTCAGGGCACTGCTGGTGGTTGTTCGCTGTACCAGTGACTAAATAAATATTGCAGCCTACTTGCAACTACCAATAATTGCAGCAACAACTGTTTAAACAACTTTGAGAATTATATGATGCTAAGCCAATTCTGAGAATTTAGGGAATGATCCTTAGGGTACTGGTAACTTTTCAGCCCTACAGATCTCTTGTCATCTTCTTCAGATCTCATTTTCTGTACACACTTTAATATAACTTATTTAAGAGTGGCTGGAGCTGTTATTTACATAGTCTAATTCAGAGATGCATTATACTTAATTGTTATCGATTGCCCAAGACAAACAACTGAACCCGAAATGACTGAGGGAAGATGTATGGATCAAAATGGGGAAGCAGAAGAAAGAATCGTGGGTTCTTTCAAACTATACTGAATGCAAGTGTAGCACAAGGTATTCTTACTTTTAAAATAATCTGTCAAAAAGCTAGCTGCCTGTTTTCCAGTTTTAAAAATAAAATAAAACATGTAAAATAATTAGTTAGAGAGCAAGAAAGTCTGCAAGGCATATGAGAGCCTCAAGTGGTTGGAACATTTTGCTTGAACATCTGTTTGTCGATGCATGATTCTGGTGTTATTAATCTTCTTTGTAGGTAAGCAGGTGATTCACCCCAACCAAATTGCTGTTGTCCAGGAACAGTTCTCTCCGAGCCCTGAAAAAATAAAGTGGGCACAAGAACTGATTTCTGCTTTTGAAGAACATCAGCGATTAGGCAAGGTAAATATTTTGTTAATATGCCGTAGTGGAACCAAATTTGAATAATATTTAAGATTCTGTTAGAAAGGTCGGTGATGGTTCTTTGCTTTTATTTTACGAAGTGCTGTAACTAAGAGTATTGCTTGTCAAATCTGTCTTTGGATAGTGTATATTATAAATGTATCACTTCCCAATATATTTAGAAATAGAATGGTTATCTTTTCTTTCCTCCCCATTTTAACCTTAATTCTTTGATTATGCAGCCTTTTGAGTACCTGCAGGCATCTACAGCACTGGAGAATTAAAACTGCTTCTCCATTACACCGCATAATCACAGTGTTACTGTCAGAGGAAAATATCTGCAACCAAAAGTCAGGTAGCCTGGCAGAGGACTCAGACTGCTTGCACAGACATCATTTATGGAAAGAAATAAATGCATTAGGAAGTCTTTGGTTTCTAAAAAAAATCTCTGCATTGGTAGACCTGTTTCACTTTTGGGGGTTTGATCCCTCAAACATGCCCAGTAGTAATTGAATGTACTTTTGAGTGAAACTGCTTGCAGATTGTGGTTCTTAATCATTAAAAATGGGTATGTTTTATGTGCATTTGTACCAATTGCTGGACCTGAATTTTGGATAGAGGAGAAAGCAAATTAACACTAGAATATGATTGTTCCTAATTTAGTGCATCATTGAGTCTCACGTTTCCTGCTCTGTGGGTTTCTGCTATGTAAATATTGCGGTGGTGATGCACAATCTGTCTCCACTTTGTGCCAGTAATACTTAAATTAGGGGTCGCCTGAAGGAAGATTTTATGCTAGTTGCGGCATTGTCAGTTAATTATCTTAAAGGTTATTTGCTATAATCCAGTTTGCCTCTTTTTGAAAGAAAAAAAAAAAAAAAAGTTGCAGCCAAACATGTTTATCTTAGTCTTAGCCAAGCCTGGGCTAGTTAAAAAGGAAAGTCCCAATGTCAGAATGGGGAGTGCAGATGAGTGGGAATGGTTCACACGTGCTTGTGTGGCATTCAAATAGGAGACAAATCCCTCCGGTCGAGAAGTTCATCTATAAGACTGTGCACAGGGTCTCATTTCACTGGTGCCATATAAATGTTTTCTGCACATTTTTTTCACTTTCTAGTGGGTTAGAAAAAATTGGGATGTCTGCCTTCCCTGTTCCCTTGCATTTCTGATGCTATGGATGTCGTGCATTAAAAATGCTGCAAAGGTCAAAACAGAAATTAGGCTTTCTTCTCAGAGTTAAAGTGTGACAAGGTATTTGCTATTGCTCTGCCCTTCTCCTTGCTGGGTTATTGCATCCCCTTTGTGGTACCTGGCTGTTTCCAGTACAGCCATGACTATGCTCTTTGGGTGCTGTCCAGAGCAGTGATTTCAGTGTCCCTATTAGGATGCTGTATGCCCGGATCTCTTTGTTCTCTCCACCTCAATTTTGAAATGTAGCTCTCTTCGTGCAAACAATATAGAAATAAAAAAATACATGACTGGTTTTGCCCATTATTCTGATTTACAAGGTTTGGCTCCCTTACAAAAGGCACCATTACAAACATACTGCTGGTGCAAATGTGTAGGCAGGTACATGCAGCAAGAAAAAAAGTCAAACGACTTACTTAGCCAAATTTTTTTTATGACGTGCTTAATACTATTCATTCAGCTGAATTTAATGTCAGAAACTCATCTAAGGAACACTTCTGTCATATGAACAGTTGACTAGGAGACTGGACGAAATTTAACTCTAGTCCCAGTATCACACAATCATTAAACCAAATGTTAAATATTGAATAATTTAATGTTAGGCAAGTGTTAGTCTTTAAATTTATTTTGAAACTGCTATTTTACTGACATAATGCTGAGGGTTTTTGTTTATATCAGCCATCCAGGGGGGGTTTATTTGGGTTTGGGGAATTTTTTTTCTCTTCATTAATGCTTTTAAAATATGTTATAAGCTTCTGTAATCAGCTGCAAGAGCAAATTTGCTGAGGGTTTGTGGTGCAGGCTATTTTTTTAACCAACCAGGTTGCATGCTTCATATATTTTTGCATGTAGCCATCTATCAATAAAAAAAGACTGTCAGGTTAATATGTGAATTTCTGGATCTCATAGCACTGTCAAATTTTATAACAAAATTGGAAAAATAGTTTTCCATGTAATGCTGGAAACTCATTAACCGAGTTTCTAATTTGCTGTTATGACTGTGTCAGTGAGAAGAGCTTGGATGGTCTGATTACTTAATTTTTTTTCCAAAGCAAACATATCTCACTGAGGGATCCTCTCTCTCCACATCCTAACGACTTGCTAAAATGTGAGTAATAACTCTTCCCCTACCACCTCCTGGCAAATGCTCCACACAGCGGTTTCAGTAATCCTCGTGTCCTAATGAAACACCTCTTCTGTTTTCCTTTCCCTTTTATTATATTAAAGTGTTCATGTCAGCAGGACTAAAAATATAGCTGTGGTTAATATGGTTGAGACTTGCATGGTTTTACCATGTTATTAATCAAAGTTGAAAGCCTGGAAAAAATAAATGTGAGGGATTTGTGCAGCTGTTTGTGCGGTAGATAAGTTACTGGTCTGCAGTCTCTGGGATCATAGTTTGCTATTAATTTGGTTTAAAGTTTGATGCCCCTAGTTAACAATATTTTACATTAAAATACAGTAATAAGCTTTTATAATCTATTCTGATTTGAGACCTGCAATTACCATAATAATCTTCTTTTGAAAGAAGGCTGAACCAGGCTACTTCATCCTGGACGCTGAAAAGCTTTGACATAGTAGCCCCCAAATGTGAGTACTGAGGTCAGGAAAAATTAGGATCTCAGATGAGCACTGTGGAATTAGAGATGCTGTGGCAGTGTCAAAACAGAAGGAAATTAGAGAGCTAACCAGCTAGCTAGAAGTATTTGGGCTTGCCTTATGGAGATAGTTCTGTTTGAAGGGTTGCTTTGGTTTGGTTTCTAGGTTGTTTTGCTTGTGGGGCTGTTTTTTACATTTCTAATCCAACTAAAAAATGGCATGTCCAGGAAATACATGGTAATGTAGTATTTTGGACAAGTAGAAACAAATGTTGAAAAAGTACATTTTGTATTTTATTCAACTATTTATTAAGTGTTCTCTTTTGTCTAAAAGCTTGAGATCTAAAACAGAAAAGCACTTAAAAAGAAAAGTGTTATTTCCAGGTCATTTCAATATTTTTCCAGTAGAACTGCATTACTAGGGGATATGATTTTCAAAATTAAAATATTCATCCTAAAGAAAGCAGGTATAGCTGTCAAAAAGTCTGAATATAAGATAGATGTCAGTGTGCTCAAAAATAAAAAATAGAAGGGTGATAAACATAATTGCAGTAGTCTAAAAGACAGTTTCTGTTAAAAATTTTGAAAGCATTTGTACTACAATAAACAGGGAAGTGATGTTATAAATACAGATAAACTGAATCTAAGGGAGTAGAGTTAGTGGGAGAAGTTATTAGCCTATTTTAAGAAAAATATCTGAATTCTAACAATGAGGACATAATAGTCTTTACTATTTAGGTAACTCCTGAGTTTACATTACCAGTACACTGGATACAGGACTGTATCTCTTCTATAAGTAATTAGTGTTTATATATGACAAAAATGTAAGACACTGAAAATGCATTTTTAAGCCATTCAATGTGTAAATACATCAGGCACAATATCATTATTGAAATTGAATCTTCCCAAATTGCCTTATTTTGAAATGAAATTCAAATATAAGGAAAAGGAGAAGATAAAGCAAAAGGCTGATTACACCTTTATCTCACATACTAATTTACAAATGCTTTCAAAGCACCCACATATTAAACTAGGGAATAACTGAATGCTGCTGCTAAGGTCACTTGACAGGTAAGGAGTATTTAGAGTTAAGGTAAGTATATCGCAAATCCAAGTTGCAATATGGATTGAATATTTAAATCCCATAGAGCAAATCAAAATAAATATTTGTATGTGCCACATACAAATGCACAGAGTGCTTCTAAGAACACCTTTAGCATATGTTTCTTGCATTATATTCTGTGCCACTGTATATCGTGTTCCCAGCAGCTGAGGAATAATATATATGAACTCCAGTGATTTGGCAAACTATACAGTTTCATTTACAGCCCTTTCCAGGATTATGAAAAATCTTAGGAATGCATTTATTTACACAGCATCAACCTAACAAAGGAATGGAAATTTCCAGCAGTGGCTCTCTTATAATGCTCTTTGTTTAGGAAAAGCTACCCCAAGCCACTGTATCTTAGAGACAACGCGCCCTCGTGCTTCGGCCAGCTCCAGCTCCCACTGCCTTACAGGGAGGTCTGCCCCGACTTTCTTCCCTCTCCTGGCTGTGCCATGGACCCCAGGAGGGCTCCCCAGCTAAGTGGGATCCACCCTTTCTCAATCCAGCCCAGGTTGCCAGGAAAGTGGGACCATGTCCAAGGGATGCCTCTCGGAAGGGATGCACGGGAGCATCCCTCTGGCATGGGGCTGTATCAAACCCCATCGATCCACAGGGATTGTATTGCACCTTACAGGGCATTATTTCTCAGCTTTATGTAGAGCTGGGAGTGAGGGAGCAGCCCAGGCCCCCACTCCCCTTGCCCAGGACAGACTGCTGAGTTTTGAGGTGCCACCAACCAAGCTGGATCCCATCCCAGGGTGGCAGTGGCAGCACAGGGTACCTCTGAGTGTGCAGGGCTGCAGCGCTGTCAGCCCTCCCTCGAGAGCACAGGGCACGTGCTGTCCTTTATGTCAATTAGACAATGTGTATTCCTTTCTCTTCAGAATGGGGGATTCAGGAATTTGTGATAAATTGCCACCTTTAAGGAGCACCAGCCTTAAGAAGTCTAGGCTCAGGTGCATCTTTATGCAAAGATGAAGAGTGCTACTGGGATTTAAGCATGGGCCGTGGTTATGTTGTTTGTCTTTTTAAAAAGTAACCAAATGAAATTTTAATGTCAAAACTGAGATCAAGACAGCTCATATTAGTACTCAAAATTTCCCTATGCAATTTTAGTATTTGAAAAATGCTTTATAAATGTGTTTTGTGTCATGGTTGAAGGCTTTTCTCTTAGAAAGATCCATCTGGGGTGTATTTTGAACCTCTACAATACAGCAGAAGGGGCTGTATTAGCTAATTGCTTGTGCTATACTGGTTCCTACATTGGTGCAATCAGTCCTGAGGGAGTTATGCCAGGTGGGGAGAAAAGGAGACAGATTTTACTACACGGGGCTGCAAAAGCTTCTAAGCAGGGCAGAAACTCATACAAAAACATTTTCTTGCCAGCTTCCGCCCTTTCCACTCCCCAGCAGGCATTCAGTGGCTCTTAATCTGTTTTCCTCCACTCATTAAAGACCTGTGTCCAAAACACAGAGGGAGAAGGACTCGGATGGCACATTGCTATTTCCCGCGGGGAGAAGTTTCGCCATGAGCCGGGAGCAGGATGGATCTGTGCGCCTCCATAACCTTTCCACCCAGAGGTAGCCCTTGGAGGGGGCAGCTGCTCCTTCCCAGGGGACACAAGCCCTGCAGAGGATGGCAGCTCTCTGGGCTCCTCCTCAGCAAGGCACAAGTCCTCCATCCTTGTCGGCTCAAGGAGGTAAATGCAGGGTGAGTTGTTTTTGGAAGGGCCATGCTGTGTCGGCACATTCCCAGTGCAGGCACTGCTTTGCTATGAGCATGGAGTGGGAAGACACCCAACACTGCAGACACCTGCCCACCATCGTGCCAAAACCTGCTCTGCACCAAGCAACACACCAAGGCAACTACCCACCTCCAAAATCCCTGTTTAAAAAGCATTAACGAGTGCTCATGAGCCTCATTTCAATTTCCAAAGCAGGCTCTAACTAGAGAGGTAATGTTCTGACCAGATGGCTCTTTTTAAGCCTTACTGAGGGAATTCAGAAGCCTGTACGGCCAAAATATTGTTTCAGTTAATTTAAGTAGCAGCAGTCTTGCTGCCTTTTCACTCCTCTCTGTGCTAGCCAGCTTTTTCAGGGACCTGGAGTGGCTCTCTGCAAAAGCTCTGTCGGTTGAAATAGAGACTCACAGTGAAAAATGGCTGTTCAATCCTATTCAGAAAATGAATCTGAAATTAGAAAAAACACAGAATACAAAAATATGGGCAATTCCATGCTTGTTGGCAGAACAAGCCTCACTATTATTATTTTCCTGAACTCCATTTTATATTATAGCTACCTTTCCCTTTGATATCAAATGCTGTCTGTGTGCCCTGTAGTCATTTACATGTGCATTTGTAGTCATTTACTTTCAGATTGCATTTTCTGGTTTATATTTAACAAATTGCTTCCATGACTATAAACCTCAAGTTAATTCCAAATTACTAAATGAAGGTTATCTGAGGATCCTAAAGTCTTAATATCAGTTACTTTTCACTTTTCCATATAATAACCATGATGCTCACTAGGGAGAAAAAATGCATGGTTGGATAGGCTGTTTGTCCAAGAAGCTGCTTTTGTGCTATAAAATAAAGATTTGCTTGGCAGCAGCAAGTGTGCTCTCTAGGATTCTTCCGTTCCCAATACAGTATAAGACAGAGAATGAAAACCAGTGGAGAATGTTGCTGATTTCTAGAACTTTCCTCTGCTTTAGTTTTATTCCTTCCTGTTGTAGAGGAGCACACAGGAAGGCAGGAACCACAATAAGAAGGTAACTAAAGAAAATGCAATGACAGCAATAAAAAACCTTCCTATCTGCCTTTCATTCAGGGATCTTAAATAGATTTTTTTTCTCAGGCAGAGAGAGACACTTTGAGGAGTTTCTGGCGCTGGACCAAGCAGCATCCACACACCCACCCCAGCTGAAAGGGCTATCCCTGGTGGTTCAGGGAGCTTGGGAGATTGTAAGATGGAAAAACAGCTTGTCTGGCTCACACAGCAGGGCAAAACCCTCACATATGGGCTGGAAACAGTACTGCCAGGTGGAGAAGAAATGAAGGACCTTGTAGGTCCTTGTTCTTCATCTTTCCTGCCCCACTGTGGACTTGAAGGATCACAAAGTCCTTTCTACCTGTTGAGCTTTAGAAAGGTTTCTTCTGTCAGAGTTCTTGCACTGCTGCTCAGGAGTTATTTGAGGCAAAAATCAATCTCTATTTCATGTGGTTGTTGCTCTTTCTTTCTTGACCTTTTGTGTCCTTCCATCTGCTCCTAGAGGCAGAAGCCTATCTCAAACAAACAGGCCTGCTTCTGGCTTTACAAACTGATTTATCCTCTGAACTCACTGACTACTTCTACTCCAGTGGAAAATTACACTGGCAAAAAGAAACAAAAGGTAGTGATTTCTCATGTTTTCTACATATCAGCAAAAAGGCTACAGAAACTTAATGGTGATGATACTTTGCAGAATTCCCTCACTATGCATACTTCAACAGATCAGAGACCCACTGAGCATCTCCTCTTGCCAAGAAGGTATCTTTGACAAACCTTTTCAGGGATCACTTATTTTCCCCAAAGATTTTGTCCACAAGTGTCTTTCAAGCCATAATGTTGTTACAGAAAAGGGGTGAAGGTGAAAAGGTTCAGAGGAGAGGCTATGGAAATATGTGGCCCAAAAAGCTTTGTCCATACAGCTCACTGCCTGTGAAGTCTCCAGTTTGTCATCTGTGACTGCACTGGTTATTTGGGCATTTCTTACCTACTGCAAAGACACTTAAAGAAAGCCAGGGTTGTGTGTGAGCCTGCTCTGAAGGCAGGACAGGCCTGAGCAAAGAGAGAGAGGCAATGTCTTGTCACAGTCTGGAACATACTCTCAGTTGACCCAGATTTCACTGAACACTTCCTAACAGCTCACTAACCTTTGGAAGTTCATTGTGAGAAGGTAGAATCAGGACCCAGCTCTTTATGACAGCTCTTTGGCTAGAACTTGCAGAAGAAAAAAAATTAATTAAACCTGCATTCAGCACCATCACAGCTGTTAGCTCTTGACTTCCCCAAAAATATGGTCTCAACCTTCTGTTTCAAGAGAAATCATTCCTTTGTACTGAGGATAATCACTCCTCCCCCAGGCACAGACCCAATGCCATTTGCTGTGACCAGGCTCCTCTTCTCCTTTGTTCATTACCTGTAAGCAAATCCAAGCGTTCTTTTTAAGCCCCAAAGCAAAGACTTCCAAATTTCCTCTGCAGGGAGTCACTTAAACAACGTGTGTTTTCATTAATCCCAGGGGAATTATCTTCATGAATGCCATGCTTTTTAGGGGGAGCCTTTGCCATCCACCTGCTCCCTTCCCTCCTCGGAAGACCAAATCTGCCCTGCTTGCAGATATATTGCCTTATAACAGCTAACATTGTACAGGATTAGAGGCAATGTTCTCAGATCCAAGCAGATTTTAGTGCATTTATTCCTTGTATTTTTGGTGTCTCCAAAAAGTCATAACTAGATCTTTGGGTTTCAGAAGTGGGCGAGACACTGAATTACTATGGAAAGTACTCGTGTTTCTAAGATAACTGTGGATCAAAGATTTCTTGTGTCTGTGCACTTGAGGCTGCTTGTCTATATGGGTTAGGAGGTGCACAAGGTTTGCCCTGGCCAGCTGGCATCACCCCTTCTGCTCATTTCCATTTAGCCTGGCATCTGCCCGCGAGTGCCGACACAGGTCACCCGGGTTGGAAGGAGACTTACATAATTACTTATTTACACAAAGGCTGTATTCACACCAGCCTCTGGCCCGTGATACCAGAGCAGTGTGGGAGCTCTGTTTGACTCACAGCATCTCCTAATGATGAAGGGGATGGAGGAGAGAAGGGTGGCTGGCTTGTTATTTCCCTTATGCCCGTTTCCCCCATGTCGTAGGTGCACATCCCCTCCAAAGACAGCCCAGTAGGACAAGGGGATAACCAGACTGACACACACTCTGCAGGGATTTGGTCTGCAAAGGAAAGTATTGCAAAACTGTTGAGAAATGTAGTTGGAAAAAACCCAGTGCCCCAGCCCCCAGTGGGGCACTGTTTCTAACTGTGTGACAACAGAGTACTGTCTGAGGACCTCCCCTCACTTGTGAGACTGTCGTACAATCAGTAGTCCCCTGAGTAGTGGAAGAGGGGTTTTGGGCAATTTCATAAGCATTACATAATCCCTCTTTTAGACCCATATTTAATTCAAAATTCAGCAGCAGGTGATTTCTTGTCCATATTGCAGTTTCCTGGCACATTATTTTATCTTGCTTTTCCTTTTTTTCCACTGGCCTAGCTACCCAGAGTGTCCCCCATGCCAAAGCCTTACCTACTCCGAGGACCCCCTAGCACCTTCATCTGATGGTGATGGTGATCACTCCCTGCCATCTAAGTACCCTGACTAGATTCCCAGAGGAAGCTGCTTTTGAAAAAGCTGGCTGTCTCTACACAGGACAGCCTAGGACAGCCCATGTATGGACACACACAACAAATTAACCTAGCACTATTCGTGGTATTCTTTCATCTGATGGAGGACAATTGGGATTTTCTTTCTGCTGTGGACAAGCCATTATCTTAATGTAACCTATATAAATATCTTTGGCAACTGTCACATGGGAGTTAAAGTTGTTGGCTACACATATGATGAAATCAAGGCATCAAATCAAAGGTTTATCAGCAAAGGCTGGACAATGATTGGGTGGAACCATATCAGTGGTTACAAAAAGAGAGCACAGAGATGTCAAAACCGATGCTTGTGCTTGGAGTCCCATCTACCAACAGATAAGGAGCCAGCAGGCTTTTTGGGATTTACAGAAGTTATTTGATACTTCAAAATTTACATCCTTTCTTATTTTCATACAAACTTTTGTATACAATCTTCATATTCAGTACCAATGCAGGTGATTAATAGATTACAGTGGTCTAGGAACTGAGGGTCTGCAGTAACCCTCTTAGTGAGCTCATTGCAGTCATTGGGATGGATGTGGTTAGAGGCACAGGTAACCACAGATGGAGCAAATGCTGAGGAAAAAGCTGTGAGCATTGGCAGGTGCAGGAGTACATCTAATTCTTCTGTATTGCCAACCAAAGGGGACTAGCTCGTCTGATCACTGTCCCACATGTCCCAGAACAATTACTGTTTGACTTTAATTAACTCAAGTACTTCCATACACAACTCAGAGATAATTGTGTCACATTACTAAGAGGTGCCTTAAATGTTCTGTATCGTGATAGTTTTACCCTGCTTATTTCTCTCCTTAATCCAGCAGTACATAAAGAAATAAAATATGGCGAGAGTAAAACCCCGTGTAACATTGTGTATCATATACAAAGGTTTCGGTACAGATGAAGAAGGATAAAAGTTTACATTCCCTGATCTTAAGGAAAAACATAAAGGTGCCTCACTTGCAATCCTGTCCATCCCATGTGTATTCAAAGTCAATACAGTTCCATAATTAACACAATTCCATTATACCCATGGTAAACACTAGCACTTGTATCATTTCTTCCCCTCTCCTGGTTCCATCAGAGAATACTGATCTCCAGACAACACTGAAATAATGGACCCTAAATCCTGTCCATTTAACTTCTAGAAAGGTAAAAATCTTCTTTCCACTAAAAACCAGTATTACTCTGGTTATGAAATGCTCTTACAGATTTACCAAGCTCTTAACTACTCCCAAAAGTTTCACAAAGTAAATGTTCCCAAATGCAGGAGAGACACATACAAAAAGAGGAGGTCTTCATGTTCTAGGAAACACTGCATTAATGTGTTCATCTTTTGCCATGGCAAATGACAGACCAACACTGAGACTCTTTCTGTGACTTGATACATGTCATTTCTTATAGATAAAGGAAATCTTTAAAGATGGCATACAGATAACAAGATGACATGTGGATAACAAGAGCCATCTTCAAGATTCATGGCAGCATGTGGCCAGGGTTATATTCTAAGTTGTCAAGGAAGAGCCCCCAGTTACATGCTGAACTTTGCTAGGTCTGAGCTGTGCTGGAGGGGCTGCATTTATCTAAAAGGAAGTTCATATGATACAAGCATAAAATCTGCCAGACTTGTGTGTTACAAAGTTTGGTTCTGCATCTCTTCAGTGTCTCCACAACCACCTGGAAATTTGTTGCATTTGTTATTCTTATTGCACAACTGATTTGCCCTCCTTTATCATGAGCCTGTATCTTTATGTCTTGACCTGTGAAAATGGCTGTTCTCTGTCAGCTATGCTTTAAGGCTTCTCTTGCCTGTAGGCTGGATCCTTGCATCACTTGGAGCTGACCATTGTCAATTTCCATTTTTCCAAGATTATCATTTGCCATTACCTCTGAGGGAAAAAAAAAAAAAAACACTAACAGCTGTCTGTATTTTTAATTCACTTGCAGCTGTTTTCTATGTTTGTCAAATCTTCTTTTTCCCATCCTCACAACAATTTAGGATATACTGACTGTTGAAGTAGAGCTGTTAAGACCTTACTCAGCCTGGCCTGCATCTTGCATAAATTGCTGTTATTTTTCTAAAATGTTACTACTGTCCTAATAGAGGATTAAATGTCACTGTGAATTATACTTCATGACAGAAGGAAAAACCTTGAGTCTTTCCTTGCTTGTCACTCAGTTGGGAAGGACTTTTAGATAGTCTGAATAACGACCCAAACAGGGAACACTGCCCATTCACTTTCTTCCTTGATTCCTCCTTGGTAGTCTGCCCTGCCAGAGCTGCAGAGCCATCAGGCTGAGGGAGCACAGACATTTTGTATTTACAAACCCTTCTGCTGTGTTGTGCTGCCTTCACAGCTGTGCTGTGTGGACCAGCCAAAGTGCCCTTACAGCTCCCATACACTGCAGACCAAAGTCACCCTATTTCTCACAGGGCTTTGCCTTCAGCACATTCTCTGTGTGGCTGCATGGAGGATGGCACTGAATAGGCACAGCAGAATCTGTGCTGTGTTGCTTTAATCAGGGGCAAAGTCTTTGGCCCACAAATCTGCCCATTCCTCAGGAGGGCTGCACTGCCAGACTGCTGTCTGGTGAGTGCCACAGTTTTCCTCCATTCCCCCGCTTCTCATCCCAGCTGAGTTATTTGCATCCAGGTATTGTCACCCAGAAGCTGTGCCCATCAACTGCGGCTCTGCCCCCTGCATGCTCCTCCTCCCCACTTCTCCATCAGCCTTTACCTGGAGGGCCTGTCTCTTCCCAAGGCAGGTCTGATACATTTGATTAGCCTGATGGCAGAGCCCCTTTACAGGTTTCTGAAAAGGCTCCCTCTGAATGATTTATATGGTTGCATGGTGAGCAAGAACCACAGCCACCAAATGCGATGGATGCAAATCCCAGCCTTGCTTTACCCACTTGCCATTGTTCCTGTTCATGCTGCAAGCTTCCTTAAGAGCAGGCCCTTGGTCCCACAGTAGAACTACTGGAAATCTAAGTACAGACTGGAAGTGTGAGATTGTTGAGAAAATTAGCCAAAAACAAAATTTAGATCTATGGCTAAATTAATCCCCAGATTAATGCTATCAAAGCAAATGGTGTTTATAGAAAGTCTTGTTTTCTTTATATTCATGTGAGAGAAAATCAAAAGAATGCTAGAGGCAAATTTCGTCTAGCAGAATTGGAAAAGAGAGCATGGGGACAAAGCTGTAATTACTGGTATTTCCTATCTGTTGAAACCTGTGGGTGCAAAGAGAGTCAGTGAATAGGGTATATTCAATGGCATTAAAATTAGTTTCTTTTTCTGGACTTTAGCTCAACACTGCAAATTAGCAGGGGGAAAATAAGCCTCAGAGTGAACAGGCAGAGAAGCCAACTTCATGTTACCCTTTGCTGTTCGGGGAAAAAAAAGGCATTTTTTCCTTCAAGAATTCAAATTCCTAGCAACCCACAGTACAGCTGCACACTGACAAGCAGGAAATGTACTGTGTTTCCCACGTGGTTCAGTGTTTGTGTGTCCATGTACACACCACCATCCTCTTTTCATTTTAAACATATTACTTTAATGAAGAGAGGACAAGCATCCTGTTTAATTAACTCTTGCTTTGTAAAGAAGACATTCTGGCCCAGATTCATCATGGTACAGGTTAGGTACCTGCAGGAGTATCTGACTTTAGGTCATTCTGTATCCAGTCAGTGGAAGAGTTGAGACACTCCCAGCCATGGTTTGGACCACCAGAGAACAGAACTGACAATGCCAGGCACCCATCTCTTTCTGCAAACCATTGCAGGTACTTAGTACTTAGATCCCTTAGTTATCTCTTAGGGTAACTGTACTCCTAAGTCAGACTTTCACAGAACTGGAAAGGAAGATTTGAGGCTTCAACATAGTTCTACTTGTGACTGTCATCCCACATGCAAATTTCTTCTGTAAGCAATAGCTGTTACTGAATTAGCCTTACTTTTTATTTTGCTACTGAATTTGCTGTTACTGAATGGCATTACTGAACGCCTACAGAAAAAAAAGGTCAAGTAAAGGATGTTTTTCTTACAGTTAAAAAAAAATGCACCTTGCAGTTTGTGATCACTGCATAGACCTGAATTATTCCAAATAAGTCCTATGTCATAAAATGTTTACTTAGTTCCTATTTTTTTTCACAACAGTTAATAAATTGAATAGTTTGAGACTGCATTTTCTTTAAAGCTTTAAAAGTATAACTGAAAATTACAGAGATGTAACTATAATTAGAATTGGCATATTATTAGTAATAATAATAATGTTGGTGTTGGGGTACAGTAGGATTGATTGTTTGCTCAGTACACAAAAAAATTCAACTTGAAACACCAACCCTTGAGTGTCTGTCAGCATCATTCTCCAAACCTACCTGAAATATTGCAAATTATAGCAGGAAAATCTACTTTGAATAAAATAATAGTTTTTACTACTATGTTTTCAATGGCTTTGATGCAGCCTGCTCTTACATGCAAGAATATTGATTTGTGTTAGATTGCTGTTTAGGGTGGATTTTTGTCTTAATTATCCCAGAACATGATTTAGTATTTAATTAATACTGCTTCAGTATAGCTAGATATGCCACTGGAGCAACACATTTCCTAAATATTTTTGTAAATGGGTTATATTTTCACTTTACTTGCTGGAGTCCTCCATTTAATAATTATCAAGCCTCAAATGAAAACCAGAAAAAGGTTTGTTCTCTTGTGCATTTCTCTCATGCACAGACACACGTGCTGCTGTGGACTGTACCTTGCTCACTGTCAAACCCAAGGCCAGCCTGTGATCCCATCAGGATTGCAGCAGGACATTAAAAGGGTGTGTAGCACTTCTCAGAGCCACCCTATGCAGTGCTGGGGCTCAGTTCTGAGTTCTTCAGGGAAGGGATTGCACCTTTGTACTTGGATTTTTGGGCTTGTTTGGGATTTTTTTTTTAATGTGTCAAGCTACTGTTAGAATTGCAAATAAGATTTTTTTTTTTTTTGTCTATTGAACTTCAGCATGTCTTAATGCAGTGTTTTATCTTCCAAATCTTACCTCAGGGACACGTGGGGATTAAAGCATCTAAGGGAACAAGTCAGGTTTGGCACTATTCAAAGCATATGTCTTCTTTTAAACCATTAACTATGGTTCATAGTTAATTGTTTTAAACTTGTCACCATGGTACCAACAAAAAATCCTTAGGAATACAAAGTGACTTTTGAAACCTATCCTGACTGTCAGATCGCCACCACTCAGGCACACAGAGTAGTTCTGCATCCATTTGGGGAAATTCCCTAAATGTGGTGCTCAGGTGGGCTTTACCTTGGCTCCAGAAGAGATTTGGGCAATATTATTGTGCCACCCACTTGGTTATTCCAGCTTTCACCCTGGCTCTCAGCACAGGCCCAGCCTGTCTTTAGCACTGGAGACCTAATGGAGAGGAGCAGCAGCACAACCTCAGCAAACCCCAGAGTCAAGAAAACTTCCCTCCACCCCCACAAACACCCATTGCTATTTGCTGACAAAGGAAACTTCTGCCTTTGCCCTCTGTCTGCAGGCAGTTTCGCTGCTGGCCTGTGGCACAGCCCTGGATGGATGCTGGAGGTGATGCTGGAGGTGGGGAACAGAGCTGCCCCTAGGTGTGGTGTCTGCCAGCCCCTCTCCCCAGCTGGCACCCACGGCCTCGCTGCTCTTGGCCCTCAGTGTTTGCCAGCTAGAGAGGCTGAAACAGGCCAGCTGCACCCTGGGCTTCTCTTTTCTCTCTCTTTTTGCCTCCTCTTTGGAGAGCTTGTTGCCCTTCACATTTCTTTAAATGCACTTGCCCTGTCTCGATGAATTTGTCTCCTAAAGCTTCCTCAGGATTGCTGAGGACGATGATGTTTCTTGGCAAGCAGATGTGTTTGTAAAGAACAAGACACGCCAACTACAATTTCCAAAGGTGTCTCAGGAAGTTCATATTCTCTCTTTTCCAGGGAGCGTTTACTTTCCGCGGGAGCATGATCGACATGCCATTACTGAAGCAGGCACAGAACATTGTTACACTTGCCACAGCCATCAAGAAAAAATGAGCTGGTAAATGAAGCTCTCGCCATGGGGCCCCAGTAGCTGTTTTAAAAGATGACTATAATACTTTGGGGGGGGAAGGGAAGGGGTGTGTAAAATTAAAGACGTCAGGCTTAAACAGAAATTCATTTCCATTTTGCAGATCTGTCATAGTTTGCTTGCTGGAATTGCTAATTACTAAAAACTATTCCCAACTCAAACCACTGCTCTCTCCTGCATGGCCCATGTTCTACTCATAGCCTGCAATGAAGTTACATCATCAAATCTGTGACATCACAGTAATTACTGCAAATGTAGGAGTATGACTTCACTGAAGGAGAAAGGCAAAACATGAGCCCTGAGCTCTGTTAAAAGAGCAGATGGAAACTAATTCAATTGTTTCTATTTCTTTCTCTGCTTCTTCCTGCTCTGATGCAGAACTCCTGGCAGAAAGGAGAAAGCCTCGAATAATTACACAGCAGTTGAAATAACTGCTATGAAAATCTTTACCCTGTGTGAGCTTTGCTTTCCCCCCACACCGCCCCTCTGTAAATGTGCAACAGCCATTAAAAATAATGCTCCAACAATGCAGGACTCTTGACTTTCTTCTCTTTTTTTTTAAGCAGTCTCTATTCAGAGAGTTTCCTCCTGGAAGCGTCCAGCCCGGGAAGGGTTGGACGGCAATAAACTTGTAGTTTTTGGAGACACAATGCAGCAGAACTTGTGCATATGGTCTCGAGTCAGATTTACATCACATTAGGGATACGGCTACAGATCATGTGGGCTGTGTGGTTAACGGGCTTAGTAAAGCTGTTTTGAAGAGGTTAACCCAGCTTGTAGTAAGGGTAAATAAACATAACAATCAGGCATTGTCCTCTATTCAGCATGTACTCTTATATGGAGGGCTAAAGGGTATTGAAGCTGCAGAGGATCAACTTGTGGTTGCCAGAGGACTCCAATGAAGTTTGAAACACCAACAATCAGAGATTTTGTTTCTGTTCCTCATTAAATCATGAGCTTTTGTGCTCAGACTATGAACGACTGTTCTTTAAGAAATTAACAGAATGGGAAGTTTTAAACTATGCACCAACCTTTTCATGACCTACACAGCAGCAATGCTGCTGCACTTAGACAAACACCGCGGGGAAGGCTGTTCTGTTTATTTAAAATTGTAAATAGAAAACAGTTGTTTTTTAGTTTCATTTCTCACCGCCTCCGTGGCCATTTCACGTATGGAGCCACAGTGCCTTATTCCTCCCGTTTCCCACCTTAGTGTGTTTCCCCTGCGTCTCCGAGCAGCGATTTCACTTATTTTGGGTTATTTTTGGTTTAATTAAGGGGAGAGGAAAAGCGGGGGAGGAAGAACCCCACCATCCGGCCCGCGTGGAAGCGGCGAGGCAAGGGAGCGCGGGGGCGGCGGGAGCGCCTCTCCGCGGCTCCCCCGGGAACGGCGGGGGCGCGGCGGGGCCCGGCCCGGGAGCGGGAGAGCCGCTCCGCTCCGTCCTTCTCGGCCGGGGCGGCCCCGAGAGCGCGGGCGGGCGGGGGCCGGCGGCAGAGCCCCCCGCAGCCCCTCGGCGGAGTTTGGGGATGAGCAGCGAGCGCCGACCCCCCTCTCTCCCCCTCCGCCAGCCGGGTCCGTCCGAGGCGCTGCGCCGGGGGATCCCTTACAGCGCGGGGACCTCCGGGCTAATCTGATTAATTAAAGACTACCTGCTTATATTGCAGCTCCCCCTCATCCCCGCGCGTTTCAGGACACCCTCCGTTATTAATTCCAGGCTGACTAAATTATGGGCAGCACTATTAAAACATTATCAGAACTAATGAGAAACAATTACTTAGGAGATGAGCTGGGACGAGCCGTAGCCGGGCACGCGTGTCGCTCTCCCCGCAGATTGCGTTAATAAATCATCAGGTGCACGGCAAGGCAGCGGCGAGGCCTGGCGCGGGGCACGGAGAATAAGATATATGAGATAAGGGTTCTTTGGGGTTGTTTTTTTTGTTGTGGGTTGGGGTTTTTTTTGTTGTTTTTTTTTTTTTTTGCATAATTTTTACATTAATCTCAATAGGACGCGTGTGGTGTAGATGGTTTTATTCCCTTAATACCGCGCAGGAAGAGGGAGCGGGGGGTGGGGGGGAGGGAGGATCAGGATGAGGACGATTTCAAGAACTAATGTCTTGATTGTTTTACTGAAGGCTTAATGGCCAGGCGTGAGCAGCCCGCGGGAGCTGCGCGGCCGCGGAAGGCAGCGCGGGGGGCGGCGGGGGCGCCCCCGGAGCCGCAGCCACGGCTCGGCCGCGCTCGGCGCCTCCTGTCCCTCGGCACACAGAAGGGACGGGAATACACTCTGCACTCTCCTGAGCTGTTTGCGCGCCCCCTCCCTCCTCCGCAGCTGACTGCTGAAGGAACTTCGTGACCCGTACGCGGAGAAATCGAATATGCAAATAAAATGCTGGACGTATTCCGATTTTTCCTTAAATTTCCCTGACACCCACCCCTCCGGCGGAAAATCCCACTTTCTTTTAACAGCCTTAACGATTTTTGCTTTATCAAAAATAAAATCCGATTTATTTGGCTTTTCCGTTTACTTTCCGAAGCTTTCCGTGATTTTCCGGCTTTATTCTTCTCCTCTTTCTTTCTTTTTCTTTCTCTTTTTCTTTCCTGCCTGGTGCTAGGCAAGCAATTGATGAAACAAAACAGATTATAAGATTAGCAGCAGGATTTTGTGCATATTAATGACAGGGAAGGGCACCGAATGGGTTTGTAATTGCAGATCTTGCGCTTGGGATTGGGAACTGTAGCCCTGCTACAGCAAAGACCCCCCTGTGAGGTTTTCACATTGGAACTTAGGGGAAAAGTGAAAAAGTAATTACCAGAGCACAACACTGAAATGTTAAAGCACTTATTCTTTCTTTCAGCGTTCTGTTTTAAAGGGGGAAAACGGGCAAAATGGAAAATAAATTGCTTTCAAATAAGTAGGTTAGCACCTGAATGCTGGTGCGCATTTTCCCGGCTTTTTTTTTTTCCCTTTTTTTTTTTTTTTTCCCCCGGATTCTAGCAATTATTTAGCCGGGCATTGCCGACCATCCAAGCAGCAGAAAAGGGGGAAGGGACGGCAGGGAGACCTCGGGAACACAGGGGTACAAATTTGTCCAGGAAAACTGTTCAAAGCTGCGGTTGGAAATGTAGTGGGATTTTTCTGGGTTTGATTTTTTTTTTTTTTCTTTTGCTTGGTTTTGGTTTGGGTTTTTTTGGGGTTTTGGGATTTTTTTTTTAAATCAGGACTTTAAAGGAAAAAAGATTGTTTTGGTTTTCTCTTCGACACGAACATCAAACGGTATTTTAGCAAGGGATGCATTTCACAAGCACAGGAACGGCGTATTCCTCTCAATATCGACAAGTAACCTGACACTGAATTTTAACTCTTATTAAGGGTTTCTTCTTGTTTCTTAGGCTGCTTCAGCCCCCTCTGAGCTTACTCTTCCTAAACTCCGGATTTTTGCGTTTCAAACACAGTGCTCTTTCATTGACTTTTCTAATCCTTCTCTCCCGTGATTAACAGCCAGAGATGGTTTAGCTTTAATGGCACCTACTCGCGCTTATTGTTTTAATTCTGGTTTCAACGGAAAATCAGTGTCTCTGGTGGAAATTAGGGTTTGAAAACTTTTTTTTTACGAGCCAATAAAACGGAGTATCTGCTCCTCGGGCAGTAATTCCTGATTTTGAATTGGAGGAGGGGGGGGGGGGGTCGGGGGGGAAACCAACTTTGACTGCATTTCATCCATCCCATCCCTCCAACCCTCTTCTCCCACTTTCACCTCCCTCGGGTTCAGAGCATGGCAAAGCCCCGAGGCAGGGCTAGTTTATAACAACTGTTATAAAGGTTAAAAAGTGGGAAGAAGGGAACGAAAGCTCGTGAGGGCAAGTCCATGATCTTCTATTTTTCCCCACTGCTGCGGCTGGGGAGTGCGCACCCCGGGGAGGGGCGCCCCGGGGAGCAGCGCCGGCGGGGCGGGGGGAGCACTGCGGGTGGCTTCGGGGTGCTGGCACTTGCACGGGGTGCCCCGCAGACGGGAGGGGTGTCCTGCCCACCCGGAGATGAGAAGCGGTGCCCGGGCGGCAGCAGGAAACTCCCGGAGCACTCTGCACCGCCGCGGGACCGCCGGGCTGCGGCCGCGGCACCGAGCGTGGGACGGACGGACGGACGGACGGACGGACGGACGGACGGATGGATGGATGGATGGCAGCCCGTGGCCCCACAGGGACTGGAACTGTCCCATGACTTCCTGGGCTGCTGCCAGGAGCCCTGGGCACAGAGGAGAAAGAGAAGGGGATGGAAGGCAGAAGGAGGAAGAGGTGATTTAATCACATTCATTACTCTGCCACAAAAACGGTCTCCTCCAGCCACCCTAAGGCCCACAGCATCCCTTCAGTCGGGACCAGGGTGCCCATGGAAAGGCCACCTGCAGAGTGGTACACACACACACACACACACACATATATTCTCCAGTGTGGCACCAACGGTGCCTGCAAGGGACAGCACAGAAATTCATGCTCTCCATTTCCATCACACCTTCCTTCCTCCTCACTATCCTCACTTGGATCCCTCATGATGCTCCTCAAACCTCCCTTTGCCTCCCAGCACTGGGTGTCCCCCAGTGGGAACAGAGTGGGGGCTTTCCTGCTCACACTGGGGTGCAGGGAATGGGAATCACTGTGGAAATGTCCTGCATATGCCCACACTTCAAACAGGGGAGAGATCAGACAGCCTCACTGTGATTAGGGTTATTGCTTCCCCAATTAATTCTGAAGCTCCCAAAATGTGATATCAAAGCCAGTACCATAAGGTGATGCTCAGAATGAGGTCTTCAGAAGTGCAAGAGGCCCTGTTCCTAAAGCTGTTGTAGGTGCCCACTGCCTGCTGGCATAATTTGAAACTGATCATTCTGATGAGAATGAAGAGTAACAAATGCCTATGCTGCCTTCTTGGGCCTCTGTAATTTAAAGCATGACTCCATGTAGCTTTGGATCTTATGTTTATAATTTTGTTCCTACTTCTTCTAGGGCTGCTAATGTTATTAAAGCTGTGCTGTCAAGCACAAACACCAGCTAAGAATTTTCTGAGCTGAAGCTTGCTGAAGGTAAAAGCCTCGTCTCTGTGTGACACATGCCTGCAGTAGCCTAGAATTTATGGCAGATGTTCATGCTGCTGGGAAGACCTAGCCTAGGCTTCCAGATACCTGACTTCCTTCCTGGCCTGCTTTTGCAGTAGTCCCTGATATATTAAGTACTGTTTGTGCTTGTCTGTTGCTCTATAGGATGCCACTGGAAGTGCTTTATGTTAACTCTGCATGTCCTGCTCTTCCTTAAAATGTAGCTTACAGTCAATAGTGCATGTATCTCTGCAAATCTGACCATCACTGACAGCCCTGCCTCCAGGTTTGTCACCAAGAGGCCTCTGCTTGTACAATATGGAATGAAATACTTGCAAAATGAGAGGGAAACCAGTGGCAGTGGATCTGAAAGAGCTATCTGGTTACATCATTGGTATTACTGAGTGAGGGGAAAAAATGCCTTCCACCTCTTCAATCATCAGCACCAGGGCCACCAGCGAAGAGTTTGTGTTTTACTGCAAACCCCTGGAGGAAGGTCCCCCGGTCTGTGGTGCTTGGTGGGAGTGCAGGGAAGAGCCATGGTCTCTGTCCATGAGATACCTCAAGAGGAGCTCACCCTGCAGAGGCTGCCCATGCCTGCCTGCCCTGTGTGACTTCTGGGGAATTTGTGGAAGCTACCTGCTCACTTGAAAGCATTCTGGCACTGTCAACTCCACATCATGACTCTGCTCAGAGACCACTTAAAATATGTAGTAGGGAGAGACATCTGTTGCTTTTTTTTCAATCAGTTTTGAAAAAACTGTTCATCCTGAAAGAAAAGGCCAGTTCTGTGCTAATGGCAAACCCTCTATTGGTGCAGTTCTAAGGTTTTGCAGACTTGCAAAATCAAGAGGCAAGCTGTGTTAACTTACTTCACCATATGGACTAGTTGGTGTCTAACATTTTGTTGAATATTAAGAATATGCCATAATTTACAGAAAAAGGCACGCAGTAAGTTCAGTAATAAAAGGTAAATATGTCCCTACATTGTGGCTATATTAGGAATACTTTCTTTAATGTTTAGCAAGCATTTTTTAAAGTGGGTGTGTGAGGGCGATGTGTACAGAACACATTTACTGACAAAGCCTAAGGAAATAAATGTGTCTTTGTGCCTAGGTTTTGCTAAAGCATGCACGTTCCTGAGTATAGGCAGCCAGAGAAAATTGGAAGGCTGTCCTATTTCACATGGAGGGAAGATGTAAAGACATGTGCTTGGTTCCTGGCCTTGCTCCCCTATCACTGACATCAGTTTGTGTCAAGTTTACCAAAAAACCCTGCTGCTGTAACACTCCATTTGAGAGGCAGGGGGGAAAAGGATAATAAACTCTTTTTTTTTTAATTGCTTCCCTGGCTATAAATTAGCCTGCATTGGGCTAATTTTTTTCCATGAACAAAAGCACAATTGACTACAATTGCCTATGCAAGGCTTAGGCAAAAGTAGGAAGGGAGTTCTGAGCCTCAAGGCTCCCCTGTGTATTGAACCTGAGCAGGGGGAGGTCTTGTCTGTGCCCAGAAGTTGAAGGGCACTGAGAGCTACAACAAAACAATAGGGATTTTTATGTTTCACTGACTGTTTTTGCAGCTGCATCTTCCCCCCTCCTCCTCTCCCCGCATTATTTCATATGAGAACCAAGTATGGAAATAGAAGCCACGGCTTTCCCTCTGGATACTGTCAACGTGCATAAAACCAGGGCAGACATCAGCAGAGAGCTAAGGTTGGTTATAACTCAGCATTATGGGCAAAAGCAGAAATTGTTTTTTGCTTCTACACCATGTTTCATGTCTATTACCACAGAAGTAAACGCAGGGCTGAAGCCCAACTGCATTGTGAGTTCAATGTGCTCCTCTTTGCATCACTGAGGTTCCTGATGGCATTTGAAGAGAAGCTGGCAGAACCCACTGAGTTCTGCCTTTACAGATCCCCTTCCATGCTTGCCTCCCATTCAGTCCTAGAATACCTGGCAAGCCATCTTTTCCCATGGCAAAAGCTCACCTGAGGTGATTTTTGTCCGGAGCTGTCTGTGGAAGCCCTTATGCTGCTTCTCCTCTGGTGCCTCCAGTTAGCAGCCTGAACAAAAACCAGCTCCAAGAAGAAGTAGATGGGCATGTAAAACAACTTGCAAAGCAGATGTTAACAGAAACGTGGCCAAAGAGGTGTGGGGGAATTACTGCTAGATAGTGGTTGAGAAAGGGCTGAGGAATGGGGGTGGAGAGCACAGACGCATGTCTATTCCCTCATACCCTGCAGTGGAGTCATTCCCTTGTTCTCAGCATCCCTGAGCATCTTCACTATTTGTAAAACAAGAAAGAATCTAATTGAAGACCAGTTGCACAAAGAGATGAGTTGCTAAAGAAAAGGGATGAAGTTTCTCTAGGAAAGGCAGGTAAGATAAGCATTTGCCACAGGGCCTTCATGAGGGGGTGGACTAGGTGTCTACCTGAGGTCTTTTCTAGGAATTTTTTATACTGTAGCAAATCTTTGATGCTATAAAATGTACAGGGAGGGAACGAAACAAAAGGATAAAGAGAACTCTAAAAAATGAACACGGGAGGAATAGGAATTTACTTTCTTACCCCAATATTTTTTCAAGTTGTTCTTGCATCTTAGTTTGCTGCCTAGATAGCTACAGTAATGAACAGCTTCTCCCCTTGAAAAAATTTTTTTCTTTCTTTTTCTGTCTTTCTTTCTTTCTTTCTGAAAGACCTACAAACTACTGCTTAGAGCAATAAAGAATTCTCTGTATTTTTGCATGGGCCCTCCCTGATTTATTCTATGTTCTTCTTAACTCAGAGGCTCTCTGCCTCAGGGCAGAGTGGTGGTGGGCTGCAAAACCCAGATTATGGTCTTCTGAAGTGACAGGTACCCTGCCTCATCCGCTACACATTCACTTGCAGATATATCTGTCTCCTGAGGTACCTTCCCATCTCATTTATAAGGAGCCATGTGTGAAGGCCCCTCTCCCATGAGTGTGTCAAACCTCCCCCCATCCAGAAATCTGAGTAGATGCTGAAGGTGTGACCAGGCAGTTGTGACTTCCAGGGTGGGTTTTCTGTCAGGTACTGACTGCATTTCGCGCATCAGTAACACAGCAGTGACTCCAGAGCACCAAATCTTTCAAGTTAAAGCACATTCCTACTGCTGGTCAGGCTCTGAAGATGTCTACATTCTTTAAAATGCGAAATTGTTTAGTTTGTATCTTATTTTAAAACGAATTTACCGCAGAGATAAATAATTCTCTTCTTGTTGTGTTACGGAATGAAACATTTGCAAAAGTCATTACAACCCTCATATCTGAATCAATTTCAGACTAATGTCCTGTTATCCAAAGTTGCCGCTTATTTTTTTGGCATTATTTTGGGTGATTTTAAATTTGGTATGTTCTTCACTGTTGCCATTAGAATTATATAAAACATATTGTTTACAGAGCTGTGAAAGTGCTTTAAAAGCAGCAATTGTCCAAATTGAAATTTATTTCATCCAAAAAATGTCCTGAACATCCGGGCAGTAATAAACATTTTTCAACTGAATACAAACTGTGAATTGCATTTGAAATTAAATCCCCACATTAAAATCTGCATTGCTGAACCTCCCACTGGCAGGCACTGTTCTTTGGAAAAGTGACATCTTCCCTGGCGCTGGTGGGGCGGGAGCTCTTGCACAGATGTTGCTGAATGGCTGCTTATCACTCTCCCCATACTGGGACTTTACAGCCACACATGCCAAAAATGTACAAAGGATGCAAGGTGTGTGAGGAATACAGGAGGGGGCCACCTCAGATTTAGTAGCTATAGATGTTTTTGTCCTAACACACAAGGGTGGGAACCACTTTACAAACCCCTATTAAAGCAGCATATTGCTGATGTCACAAATTATGTCATTTTTCAGCAAGCTGTTAGGTAGCAGCAGGATACTTAGAGGTCCCAATCTGAGTGCACAGCTTGAAGCCTCATCATCCATTGAAGTCAAGGAAATACTCCAGTCCCCTGGCCCTCTGTTTACAAATAATATATCAAGAATCAGGATGCCCACAAATGAACTTTCAGGCACTGAGCTAAAGGAAATATGTTTGTGAGTGTGTATCTCTAGACATATATACATCCATGCAATATATTAGTGTATATGCATGTGTGTATATGCACATATTTGTGTATGTGCATGTGTGCATTTGTGAGTAATGCAACTGAAGTCTGCAGTCTGACATGAGATTTTCTTCAAACCATCATTTTTCTTTATTCCTTGAAATATGGAGTGAATTCTTCATGACCATTTTTGCACATGGAATCCCTACCAAAGTTAGAGATATCCACATCAAAAAGGGGTATACCATGTACTCCCATTTTTTCTCCTCTTTAAAACAGTGAGGATATAAAAGACTTCTAATTTAACAAAAACTACATAGGAAGAGATTTATCTAGAATGGAGTTGTGCAAAATAAAATAACAGAAATGTCTATACATTTACTCATTAGTACAGCAGAACAGCTTGTTGGAGGCTCTTCTCATCTCTTGGATAAACCATATTTACTCAAATAGATGCTTTTCTCCCCACTAGAGTGGGATACATCATTGTGTTTTTCCAACAATTCACATGCACTTGGGAGACAGCAGCCTACATTAGAAGACACGAAATACATAGTATGTGGCCTGAGGTTGCAAAACAGACGAAGAGAAGGAATTAAATGCAAAGCTAGCTGTGCCAAACTCATCAGTGGGTGCTTTAACCCCCCTCCCCACATATTAGTGGGAGCTAAAGAGGCAGTGTCAAGGCACAGCTTTGAATTGCCTGATTTTTGCCAGCGTGCTAACATCACTCCCCTGGCAGAATGAGGGTCCTGGCAGGGAGATGGATTAGATGGCCAAACATGGCATTTTAATCCCCACACCCTCTCTCTACACCGATTCCAGTATTTTGCTACTTATTTACTGACGTAGTTGGCGGTAACTTCCTCTACTGGAAATATTACAGGGTTGGATTAGCTTTTCCTCTGCAGCTATCCCTGATTTAATTACCACTGCAGCTATCCCCCACTATCTGCACCATAAATACTGTTGCTTACAGAAACATGATTACAGGATTAGAGTTATTGGGCCTCCGCCCAGACGAATGCAGTGACACAGCACAGCACTGGCACCTCTGAAAGCTACACTGACCTCAGGCATCTCTACATCAAAGGCCACGGCCACAATCTGAGCTTCATTAGCTTTCAAGGCTGAAGTTACAGGAGCACTACTTCCTCAGCCACTAATGGGAAACATTCTCCTCCATTTGCTGTTGAGGTGTTAAAAGTTTCTCTTAACATCAGTTACTGAGCTACAGCTTCACCGGTATCCCAGTAAAATAAAAATGAGTTGTGGAGTGGGAGCTGAGCTCAAATTGAAAAGCTATGTTGGACATCCCTTACTCAAGGAAAGGGCAGTCACCAGTGCAGGGATGCCTCGTGAGGGACTACAGGGGGAGGTGCACCCCAAATCCTAGACTGGGAGCCATAGGGAAATTCCCACAGCTCCTGAAGGGTTTCATGTGGTTGTAACCAAGTGTTTAATGACGGAGGTATGTGAAGGATGCTCTGGTTTTCATTTGTAGGATGTTATGAGGGTGATTATGCAGCTAGCTGCAGCTCAGAGCACCATCAGGTCCATGTCCACCACGAGAAATCTGTGATCTGTGGTGATAACTCCTCCAGCCCCCCTGGGTGGATCTGAGCCTGCAAAGAGCAAACCTGGGAGGTAACATTTAATTCCAGAGAGAAGAGCTACTCAGAGAGAGAACCACAAGGCGATAAAGCGTCAAGTTGGACCTAAATGAATTTTTTCTTCTAGCATACATTCCCTATATGGAAATTTCTCTGAAATTTCAGTGTACATCAGTTCCTCTTTGCACAGCTGGAACATTAGTGTTTCCTTTGTCTTGTCTATTTAGATGATGCATTCTGGCATACAGGTCACCTCTTACTGTGTTTGCACAGCTCCAGCAAAGTAGTTTGGGGCTTGCAGACTTTGCCATAATTGAAGAAACCAGGTAAGTGTCTAGATGATGTGAAAGAAACCCCAAGGTTTCATGACTCTGTCCAGAAGGGGAACGAGATATTTGTTCCATGAAAATATTTGAGAATGATAGGACATAGTCCACCACAGTGAGCGCAGAAAAGCAGGAGCTGGCTTTGTGCAAGAATTAAGAGGCTGAAACACATAATTTGCATTAAAAGACCTCAATAAGAATAATTTTTTAAACATTAAAAAAAAAGAGAAAGAAAAAGAGGAGAGTAGAATAGAGCTAGAGGGTATACACTGAAGGGCCTGCTTTTCTTTCTTCAGTCCAGCTAGCTTTCTCTGGTGCTTTGCCTATGGGATTATAATTTCTACTTTTTGAGCTGGTGCTGCATAAAGTGGCTTGCCCATGAGGCTCCCAGCTGGGCCAGCTGGATAAGGTGGGCTGGTCAGGTGCTGCCAGGGATAAGGCTATGGAATTGCAGGTTGGCCTCTGGAGCTAAGCTGCTCCTTCTCCTCAGGAGGTGGGAGACTTTCCCAGGTCTGAGGAGCCCCTTGTGGCTGGAAGATTTTGTGGAAGATATTAGCAGGTTCACATGCCACCTTCAGAGTTTTCTCCAGCTTGTATGTTTGATAAAGCTTAGAAGCTTTCTTCAGCTGGCAAATTTAACTTAATCTCTTGGGTTTGTTCTGCCCTGAGCATTCTGTTCATGTTATCAGAGCTCATTTCAGTTCCCCAAGCTTAGGGATGGGTTAGGAACTGAGGCATGTTTAGAAACTAGAGTAAGAAGAATTCTGCTGATTTTCAGCTAAGTACGTTTTCACCACAGAGATTTACAAAAAGGCATTTATTTCCTAGGAGGTTGTCACTGAATTTCTTCTTAAATTAAATTACTATCATTCAAAGAAATAGGAAATTCCTTCTTATGTGTACATTTTTCATGAATTACTGATTCTTTCCAGGCTTCCCCTTTTCAGGGCAGTGACCCCCAGCTCAAACACTGCAACAACTCTCTGACCAGCGACGGCTTAAGTATTGCAGCAGCAGCCACTGCTGTTACAGCAGAAATCCAAGCCCTTTGCTTTGCAAACCTGGCAAGTATGTGATGTTAATTAGAAGCACTCACTCTCTTTATGGAGTAAGATCAGGGGTGGTGTGAAGGCATAGGCTGACCCACGGAGAGTAAAGAGGGCTCTTCTCCCTGTCATCACCAGGACCTGCAGCCCTTACTATCATTGCACATGACACACACATAGCTCTACAGTCATTTTCATTTTCATTATTTCAATTGCTTTCATTCATCATTTTTATAATTTTCATAATTTCCATTATTTTCTCACTTTGGGACAAGGCAGAGTGTGGAGTGTGGTACAGTTAAATGAACACAAAAAGGCTGAGCAGTGGTAATGGGGTCCAGGTGAGAGAGTGGTTCTTTAGAGCTGGCACGTTCTTTAGAGGTGATGTATACCAGTTTCTGGTGTGTCACTAATGATTCTTGCTGTAATGATTTTAAGGTGCTCAAGGCTCCATTGAAGGATCTAATCCAAAGCCTAGAAATGTGGACAGGAATTTTGTATTGAGAGGAGCCAAAAAAAGCAAAGTTTTAAAGATCTGGAAAAAAAAAACCTCTAAGATTGTCTTTATATAAGAAAATAGAATGGGGGAAGAAAACATTTTCTCTCTTCCTCTGGCTTGCCAGCATGCTTTGATGGAAAACAGGGAGGTGATTTCAAGAACACTTGCTCCAGCCTCCTGTTCATAAGTAGCAGGAAGGCCTGTCAAACCTGTCAAACTCCTTGAGCTCCTGGGGTTTACAGACTTCTCTAAGCTACCCCAAGCTAAACCACAATCCCATAAAGAAGCCTTTTCAGTAAAACCTTCTGCCATTTGCCTGAAGCCAACATATCACTCATTAAAAAAAAAAAAAAAATTCTCATTTGGAAACATCCCTTCCCCCTGTGCTCACTCTCTCCTGGTGAAGCCCCAAGCAATGGCCTTGCACCATCAGTTTTTTGCAGAAACCTGCCACCACAGGGTATGTCAGAGCCCAGAATCTGCAGTCCATACAGAGACCGAAGCCTTGCTGGTCCAAGGAGAGTCTGGTTTGGGTAAGGACTGCAGAAATTACCTGGCTTCAATCAGAGCTCAAGGTCAGTGTTGGATGGCTTGCATTCATTTCTGTGCCTTGCCTCTTGGTGGACTTCTCCGAGCTCCTTGACTCCAGCTAGCTGCCAAGGTGTATGGCCTACACTCTTTGCTAGAGGTCTAGGAGAGACCTCCTGGCAGCCTGGCCTTTTCCCTTTCTTTCACTCCCTATTTTGCCTCATCCTTTCCTTGAAAATTGTTGTGGAAACAAAAGCTCTCAGATAATCGCCACCAGCACCAGGCTTTGTCTGCAACTTACACCCAGTGCCTGCTGCTCTCCAAACTCCCCTCTGTACCTGCCCTGCCAGCATATGGAAACCTTCAGTGCCACAGATCCAAGACTCCAGCTGGCCATGGAACAAATCTCTGCAATTCTCAGGACCACTGCTCTGTTATGGTGTCTAATCCAGTGACAGGATTAAATAGTAGCCCCAAAAGAAGAGGGCAGACGTGAAGCAACAGTCATTTTGGAGGCATTTCTGGATTTGTTTAAATGGGATTGCAGGGGCACATCCTGCCATGAGCGACCATGGGTTTGTCAGCTATTTCCCAAAATTATTTTGGGCTTATCCCAACTGGCATATGCATTTGGCAATTATCTGACTGCTTATATGTCAAATCATATTCTTTGATTTATAGGTGGCAGATCAGAGGACAAGACACCATATTTATTTCTTGTAGTTGGTGAGAGCAACAGAACCACACTCAAAGTCCATCATGGCAGAACCATAGCAACACCATAATGAATAAAACAGTGATTCCTCAATGGGAGCAAAATGTGGCAACTTCAAGCTGCAATTTATTCACAACATGGGAGACACGCTCTGGCAAGAGTTGAACACTCCTCAGTACATGTATCATAAGGGCAGAGGTAGAGCAGAAGTAAATCTGTTGACAACACAGTAAACAATGATACCATAAAAACTAAAGCAAAACTTAAAACATACCCCAAAATACAGGTTTTGAAACCTGGCACTTAGTCTGTGCTATGAGCTGAAATCTTCTTTCATTTTACACCTGCTCTCACTTAGCAAACAGCTAAAAACTCTTCAGCAGAGGCTGCAATGTTCATACTATGTGGAAAAGGATCAGTACATGGACAATATTTTAATTGCTGTTGTCCAGCATGCAAAATATGATAACAAAGATAAAGTGATGATAACAAAGTTAAAAGAACAGAGAACCAGCCTAACATACTTCCTTAGGAACTAGAGCTACTGACTCCATAATTAAGCCCCTTAATAGACACAACCAGACAGATGACAGAAAACATGAATTAATCTCCAGTTCATTACCCAAGTTCCCATGGACTGGGACTTTGTGGCAAAGGAATACACATGTGTTTCAAGGCAATACTCATCCACAACTATGGATTTTATCCAGGAGAGGTGCATAGCCCTATTTATTAACAAACACATACAACTACTATAGTTGTTGATTTAATAAATGTACTTGCAGGAAAGAATACAAATGTAGCAAGAACAATGGACAGAAATACTTAAGATGCACTGACAAAAACTCCTGCCTTGTCTTGAAGCTCTTTTCCCTTATGCTTCATGCTTTTGTTACTTAAGCATAACCACTGTAGTGGTCAGGATGAATAATGGCCAGCAAGCCAGGAATCCTGTGTCCAAGGGTGTGTGCTGGGTTCCCAATGAAAAGGATGAGGGTGTGCGCAGACACTTCCAGTGCACTTCCACAGCCCACTCACCTCCTCCATCTGTAAAGGACAGTGAGATACCCCAGCTCATTGCACTGTCTCAGACCCTGCACCAGCACTGATCTCTGCTTTGTAAGGGCCAGAGTCCTTACAAAAAGTTCACATAACAAGTAATTAGGACAAACGATCTATTTATCTGGGACCTGAGTAACTAAGATGAGCAGTCACTCAGACCCAGTCCTGTGGCAGTCTGTGCTTTGAGTGTTAGGTCACATTTTTTTGTGTAGCCAAGCTTGGACAGGTACCGGGAAAAGTTGGAAAAGGTTTCATGGTTCTGATGAAACAAGAAATGTCCTCAAAATTGTATTTACAAAAAGAGAAAGTAGCCAGTACTTTGCCTCAGTTTTATGCATGATGTGCTAAAACTGAGGATTGTCACACCAGTGGGCTAGGGGGAGGCAGAACAGATCCCAGGACTGTTCACTTTGTCTGGGAAAGAGTTGACAGGATACACAAAACCAACGCATGCTCTAGGCAGCCATGTTGGCTTCTGCTCCACTATAAAGAAAAATGTTTGCCACATGGAATCAGAAAACATTGGCAGGAAAAGAACTTTAATTTCCAAACCTGAAAAATAGTGTTGCAAGCAACTAAAAATATAAATTTAAAATTTTTTAAAAGTAGGAAAGGAGGGGAATAACATTCACCTGGACTCTCTGATTTCATCTTCAAACTCTGACCCTATGGTGGGCATGTTTGAAAGAAATGAGTTTGTGAAAGATATCTTAACAGTGACTTCTGAATGTAAGATGGGGAAAAGCATGTGTGCCCATCACCTGTGGGCTGGGACAAGGATGAACAAATACTTTTTGGAGGAAGGCAATGCAGCTCTCCCATACCAGTTACCAGCACAGAGACGTGGCTGGTGTTATGGATGTGTACATGTAGTTATATACACTCATCTTGGAAAAGGCAGTGGAAGAAGTCCCAGCTATAACATGCACTCTGCAAACATCCAACCTTCTATATTTCTCATGATTTCCACCTTGAATCAGCTTAGGACTCAGAAGTAAGACAAAAAAGCATATTTATTTCTACCCAGTGTCATCAGAGAGTGACAAAAACCTTATGAGACGTTTTGTCTCATCTACAGCCTTCCATGTGTGTTGTCATTTGCCTCCTGAGCCTAATGGAAACCTGCTCTGGATGGTCTGTTCCTTGTTATTCTTTCAATTTCCTTGTCTTTTATTTATTTCCTTTGCCTCTCAAGAGCCGTTCAGAGGTCCCATTACTTCCTGCTGGCCAGGGAAGGCTATGAGAACAAATAGTTACATTGGATTAAAATACACACACTGTCACAAGAAAAACAGAGGGAAGGGGGCAAGGGACTTGCTTAGCAAAGGGTGGTGGAAGCCGTGGGACACAGAGCTGCCAGAAATATTAAAGCAGGGTTTTATGTCAAGACTTGTTTTAGACATAACTCTGCAAGGAACAGAGCATCTGAATTCTTACTGTGGTGGTGCTGCAATTTGAACCTGCATATATTGAATTAGTTCAATGTTTCCTTTGGATTTTAAATGAAAGTGTGTTTGAAATAATGCAAATTACAGGTTTTGGCAGTGTGGATTCTGGTAGTGGAGGGGCCGGTTGCTGCTACAGCAAGAAGAGGAGAGTTCGCGCAGTGTGCTTCCCCTCTGCAGCAAAGAATTCACAGAATTCACAGAAGGGTGCTACACTACCATCACCCTAGAGGAACACAACACAATTGCCAGAACCATGGACATCATTAGCCCCCCATCTCCAGGGCAAGTGAACCCTGTGGTCCATGCTTGACCCAGGCAACAGCAGATTGTATCTGCTGCATTTGGAAATTTTCCTTTCTATCATCTGTTAAAAAAATTTATTAGCAGGTGCTGAAAATTGTGGCCTCCAACATAGAGACCAAGAGCCAAAATACCAGAGGGGGAAAAGCCACTTCTTGACAACCACCTGACTCCAGGGCTGGATGAGCCAGAGAGACAATCTGCTGCTATGGGAGATGCCACATCAAAGGAGGGAAGTGGTAGCACCTCCTGCAATTAGTTTGGGTTTGTTTTTTGGTTTTTATTTTTGAAGCTACAAGTGGCAAGGGCCAATTCATTGCCTCTGTGAAGGTATAAGCCTGGTGATCTTTTCTGGTGCCGTAAAAGAGTTAGACCAGCTCGCATCTGATCAAAAAAGGTTAGGCTACCTGTGCACCACCCAGAATAACAAACTAGCCATCTAACATTACCTGTGTAAATGGAACACTGCTACGTATGTGTATCCCAGTGAACACAGGAGAATAAATCCTTATGTGCCATATAATCACACACACACTGGTATAAAAATGGGCTGATATAAAATAAATATGCATATAGCTATGCCTTTGCCTATTCCAGCCTCTGGTTTATAGCATTGCCAATGAGTTGACATAAAAATGCAGTTTTATGGATCACATCTCAATAGGAATGTGTGAAAAGGGATTTTGTTTTGGCTACAGCTCAGTCTCTTAATATAATTATGATTACAATTTTTACTACTACTACCACTAGCACAGTGAATTGGGAGCCCCCTTGGTTCTACGTATGGTACAAATAACAAGAACAAGCCTGACCTAAAAAACAGGACAGCTGAAAGAGGGACAGACACAACACGATTATCTCCAAGATGGAGTAACAGGACAGGAGGTGCATGTAGGATTCAGCTCTCTTAAATTCCAATCCCTGGTATGGCCAGGGCCCTCTCTGCCCCAGCTTCATACACAGCTTTCTCAGGGAAGAAAAGAGGGGGGAAAATTACTTTATTGGTGCAATGTGGGGAGTGGCTTTTGTTACAATTGGTGCAGCCTTGCTCGGCGTTCCCGGCGTTTTTGCAGCAGAGATGGAGTTAACAGTGCTGAGGGTTGTACCATGTGTCCAGGGCTGGTGGCTGGTGGCCTTGGCTACACCTGGCCAGTTTCCCTGTGACCCTGTGGGCCACCACAGTGGTGGCTGAGCCACAGAGGTAGCACCTTGCTCAGGTCACAGACACAAATGTGTGGGGGCACTGTGTTGACAAATATGTGGGGGCAAGAGCCGAGCAAGCATTTCTTTCTTCCTTTCTTTTTTCACCTGCCTGCCTTTATTAAGGCCATAGTGCGAGTCATTGTGCTTTGTTTCAGCCTGAAAATCAGAAATATCTCTCCTTGACAGCTTGTCAGTATAGAAGAGTTTTTTAAAAATCTCTCCAAGGACAAAAAATTTCGCTCTGAGTGCCATTTTGGCATTTACCAGATCTCTTGTAGCTCCATGCTGGGTTCTGCTGGGTGCTTTATGAAAAACCCTCTAAAAGTGCTGCTTTATTTCTGACAGTGATCTTAATCATGGGCGCACAGCCCGTGCAGCAGGGAAGCATCCCCACCACAGCCATTGCCCTGTACCAGCCACACTTGTTCTAAGGTAGCTCTTTTCTGCCAGCTCTGGGGCTCAAAAAATGAAATAAAAGAGAATAAGAGCACACCCTCCCCTCCCCAAAAGGAACATTTTGAAAGAAAGGGGCAGAAAATGCAACATGAGCCTCTTCAGCAAACGGCAGCGGGCTCACGAGGACCAGGAAAGCTGTCTGCCAGGAGGCCAAATGGTTTGCCTGCAGCTCCAGAAAAAAGAGACATTATTTTTGTTGAAATCGCTTAAAGAAAACAAAGGATGACTGCTACATGCCTGCCTGTGATCGTCTGGAGCTGTTGTGGGGTATTTATGCCAACCAAATGGCAACAAAATGCCAGTGCGTGGAGCAGGGCTGTACACAGGCATGCCTGCGGGACCAGCCCCCGACGGCTCCACACACCGCAGCTAACGCACCGAGCCCAGGGAAGGGAGGATGTCCTGCTCATTATCTCCATTTTACAGGTGTTGAAAGGGAGGCTGGGGAGATTTGCCACCAAGGGGGTCTGTCAGAGCTGGGATTAGTGGTTGTGCGTCCCAGCTCCCAGCCCTGTGCACAGACCACGTCTCTTGGAGCAGATTTGGGGGAAGATTTTTATTTCTCTCACACAAGGGAGAAAAGAAACACCTTCCAGCTTCCACTAAGGGAATTCTTTCTTCCTGCCAATGCTGTGTTGATTTGTCTTAAGGGCAATGTTTCTATTAGCTGAGTTAGAAACCCGTATTATCAATTAAAACTTTACATCATCCCAGAGAGACCCTAAAGAAGATAGGCTTTCGGAAGCAAGAATAACCAAGTCTGCATAATGATGATCAGCAACAAGAACCGTCACTTAGGAAAACTTGTAAATGATCCTGCTCTGCCAGCTGTCCATGCAGTCACAAATATCAAATTATTTGCACGTATGCCACTAAAAAATACTACACTACTCCCAAAATACTTCTCCTGTTTTGGACTTCCTCTTTCCAGCCAGCCAGCATCAATCCTGCTCTGAAACCCTTCAATGCCAAAAAGAGTGTGAAGATTTCCTACCTCATTACTGCCTTTCAAAGGCAGCCACAGTCACAAAAAATAGACCTCAGGGAAGGGGGAGAAAATCTCTGCATGCTCAAACAGAGCCCCACCTGCCAGTTATCCCCTCTCCTTTGTGCTTAGAAGAAGTATCTCACTTCTTACAAGGGAAACAAGTTCGTCATGGAGGGAGATGTGGTTAGCAATTCTCTCTGTGCTTCCCTCACCTCCTCTGAGCTGATGGTGCCGTGGGCCCAGCACTCCCTCCCGTGCTACAAAAAGAAAGAATCAGTCTTGAACTAGACTGATTCCCTGGCACCCGTGGTTCCTCCCAAGTCATGTATCTCCCAAAATGTCCTTTAATACTGCAGTGCTGGTGGCTGAAGAGATGGTTAGCTAGCAGCAACTAGACCATGACAGAAATGTGAGTTTATAACCTGGCAACACAATTTTGGCTCTGAAATGTAATTGATCCCATTATGATCTCTGCACTCAAAGACTTGAGTTTTAAATAATCTTTCATTGAAAGATAATGTCCTGAGTGTATGTCAGCTTTAGTGAAGTTTAGTTTATGATCTGTTCCTGGCCCTCCTCAGCTATCACTGATGTTTTCCCAGTGCCCCTCTTGCTGCTTTAATGCTGCCTCAGTTAATAATACCTGCTGGAGAGGCAGCAGCATCTCTTGGCAAACTAAATGTGCACAGCCTCAGGAGTCAAAATCTGAATATGTATAGAGCACGTAAGTAATCATTAATGCATAGCACGTCCCCTCTGGTCATTTAAATAAATTATTGACATCAACATCAACAAGAAATAAACCAGGTGCCACCCCAATGGTTGAGACCCCATAGGTAAGCATAAATTATCAGAGTGCTTCAAAATTTCTAAACCTTCTGCAAACGAAAGAATAATCGCGCGGTGCTGACTGTAAAGATATGTGTGTGCACATACATGTATGTCTGTGTTTGTGTGTGAGCATGTATCACACCTTAATGTGTGCACACCATCATCTTGCAGCCTTAATCATTTGTCTTAAATGGCAGGCAAGGGATCCCTATAGCACCTATATGTGCACAGCCAAGATTCACACCTGCCATGCCAATTCTTATTGCCACACAGTCTACAAATTGCTTCTGGAAAAGTGTAGTCCTGGTTTTACCTCTACATTTTAAAAATCATTTCCCCATGTATTATCTCGTCACGGCTCTCTACATTTATGCTTTTACTCTCCAAATACCTTGACTAGAATGCTATATCCCTGAACAGAAATATATTAGCCCCTGCTATTTTTCTGCAGGAGCCTAGTTCATTCAGAAACAAGGAAAAAAATACCAATGATTGTTTTTAAATTCCCCAACATGCGGAGCTCAGACAAGCCACGGATGCAAATGTGGAAAGCAAATGTAGTGCTGGCATTAGGAAATGGCTGGGTTCACTGTGCTTGTATGAAAGCACCTTTATTATTTAGTCATGGTTGTAAGCTGCCATTTTGATATAATCCCTGGGTTTCTGGACTGGGTACACAGAAGCTGGCACGACACATCTACTGTAGCCCCACAATACCAGCCATCAATCAGGCACCTTCTGCCAGCACTGAGCTACACTCATTCCCAGAGCTGGCAGCCACAGACAAGCCTGCACATCCGTGTCACCAGCAACTCATGTATTGTCACACTGCTCCCTTCTATCACTGGGGAGCACCAGGGCCTGTGCTAGCACAGCAAATGGTACTGCTGCCCTCTGTGAGTCACAAGTCCAGTGTTGCCATGGGGAATCCTGAGCTGGAAGGTGTCCTGCCACGTCAGAACACGGGCACTGCCCCAGCAAGGGTAGAGGTGGGGTCCTTCCCTCGGGAGCTGAAGGATGCCCTCCTCAAAGCAGCAGACAGAGGCAGCAGACAAAATGTGCATGGCCCTCTCTCCTGGGGACCAGCCTGGGCTGTCTGCACATTCATTTCAGCATTACCCTTTCCAGTCCCATATCTGGGCTGCCCAGCTGCCCAGACAGAGGATGAGATACATGTTCCTCTCCATTCCTGTCCCTGCTGCCTCGTCAGACCCCCAGGTTCTCTGGGGAGAGGGGAAGCTGCAAGTGATGCTTCTGGTAGGGCAGCAGGTAGGATGGACTTGACGATGATTTGGCCTCACGTTTTCCAGCAGTCAGAACAATTTTTTTTTAAATAAAATCCTCCACCTTGACATTTTTAATTTGCTTTAGACACAATAAATGGGTTTTGCAAAGTTCTTAGTTCTTCAACAGATAGGCAGCTGAGAAAGGGAGGGAGCAACACTGTAATCCCTAGGAAAGATGGGACTCTGCTTCTTAAGTGGCAAAGTAATAAAAATAAAGAAAACACTACAAAATAGGCCAGTAATATAAGGCCACATCTGCCATTAAAGGGGACTTTGCTGACACTGTGCCCTATGCACTGTGTGGTGGCGAGGTGTTGGTAGTGTCCTTGGAGAGGCCAGGGGAGAAGGCAAGTGAATGCCAGCAGCATCATCTTCCTTTCAAGGTTGTTTTTGTTTTCCTTATATTCTGGGAAAATCCCTGTGGAATTTATTCTTCTAATGAACATGATCTGAGGGTGTTTGAGGCTGGTGCCTGTGTAGAGGGGCAGGTGTAGGTACGTGCACATGTTATGTGTGTCTAGAGGGGGTTTAGCTGCAATTGCAGACATTGTCTCTTTTTGGGTAAAACACAAAGCAGAAATGGAGCAGCCAAGAGGCAGAGAGACTTAGGCTTTATGGTACCTTACAAAACACTGAATGTAGCTCCATTTACATGGCTATAAAATATTGCTAAGTCCTTATCTTGCCAGCTCATTACCATCTTGGACAACCAGGACTATTGACCTCCCTGCTTCTGTACCCCACTGGAAGAGCTCAATGCCCACAGTTCAATTTTGTATTTGGGCTTAAGTTCTTCCCATGTTCTCTACCTTTTTTTTTTTAAGAGCCACCTGGTGCAGAATTGCATGCACCCAGCTCAAAGTTCCCTCTCCAAGGATTGCCTGGCAGGTTCATATCCCTGAAAAGATCCCAGGTGCCAGCTGCAAGCGTCAAACCCCACAGACATGCTCCCAGGTTAATCTCATTCCTGGGTTATATTTCTCTAACCCTGGCAGGATGCACTAAATGGCAAATGCATCTGGCATATGAACATTGCCAACTACAGAATAGAAATCTAAGTACGGATGAAGTAAATGTTGATAAAATCCTGGGCAGGTTGCCCTGGGTCGGGTGATGGCATAAAGTAATTCAAGGTTTTCAGGCATTGCATGATGAACAGTTTCAAGGGAGGGTTTTTGGGGGTTTTTCTGTACTAGACAACAGCAGGGAAAAGAATCCAAGGGCTGTCCCCAACAGCTAGGCACGCTTGGGCACTTGGGCACGGCTGTTGAAGCCAGCGCCTGGTGCTGTCCTGGCTCACCACCAGCAAACTTGGAACCTAAAAATCTGCTTTGGGCCAAGCCTGCTTCCCTGTCCTGCAAGAAATGAGAACAAAAAAAGTCAAAGGAGGCCTCCCACAACGAGGGTATCTGAGCTGGGGTAGAATCAGAGCAGCAGGCCCCTGTCTTTGGCCTGCCCTGGCCCTTGGCCCATGGGATCAAGGCCCTTGTGCCTAAGCTTAGTCTGAGCTGGGCTGGTTTGTATTTGGCTACAGTTTTAAAAGCAAAGTCTTATGTCACTGTGGAGAGGCTGCGTTTTTGTGGAATTCAAATATTCCTTAATTAGATGTTGTCTTTTAATAGAATGAAAGAATGGTTTTTATTTCGCTTTACTTTGCCACTTTACTCCCATTTGTGTTTAATAACTGGGTAGGAGAACATTAAACAGCTGCTGTAAAATATTTGGTAGCATGGCCCCAACTTTTAAACACAATCTGCCATCCAGGTTGGTGATGATGGGTGTCTGGGAAGCTGCTTCCAGGTTTGGGATAGGGGAGAGCTGACTGGATTTGTCCCGTTGACCCTTCTCTCCTTACCCATTTCCCACAGGAAGCAGCTTCCCTCCTCCTCAGTACAGACGAAAGGGATGTACCCTGCGAGAGGGTACAGCCCCAACAAATGTCCATGAGCTCCCTGCCAGTGATGAACAGCACCAGCGGCAGAGGCTGAGGGTTGCTGGTCCAGGGAATGCGGGCTGGGCAGGCAGGGACAGGCAGGACCAAGCAAGACGGGCAGGGAGGGGGACACGGGCACGACACAAGTGGGACCGGCAGGCACAAGCAGGAACACTCGTGGCCAGGCAGGAGAGGCCGTGGGGCAGAAGGGACCGGAGCCAGAGGCCGGGGACTGCTGAGCTGCCCCACACGGACACTGCCCGCGACTCCCCGAGGCTCCACCCGTGACAGCCCTCCGCCGTGAGGCCTCGGGACGGCACAGCGGCAGCGCCGCCACCCACCCAAACGGGCTTTAGCCTATAAAACACGTCCGGGCTGGGAACGTGCTCCCAGTTCCGTAAAACTCAGGGGCAAGGGCAGGAGCCGTTCCTGGTCAGGGCAGGTGTCTCTGCCTCAGGCCGCTTCCGCTCCCGGGAGCCGCGCACAGCGGGAGCGCGCACCGCGACGGCTGCGCCAGATTCGGGCTCCGGGCTGGACGGGGAGGATGGATGGCGTGGGGTGCTTCTTTCTTTCTCCCTCCTCCCACGAGAAACTCGCGTCACCCACGGCTGACGCGCTGACTCGTCCGGCTGCAGCCAGCGCTACCTTCCCCACCTGCAGCCCTTCTTGCTCTGCAAAACCCCCATTTCCAGTCCCATGCCCTAAAAATAGCGCCCTACAACGTGTACCGGTTCCCGCGAATCCGCGTGAGCACTCCCCGCGGACTAAGTCGCGGGATTTGTAGATTTGGGAGGAGGAGGAGGAGAGGATGGTACTGGTTTTCTCCCCACAGTAAATACTTTTTTCTTTTCAACGTTTAGGGTTTCGGCTGTGTCCCGGGCTCGGTCTCCTGCCCGGCAAGAGGAGAGCTTGCCACGCTGGGACTGCTCTCGGCCGGCGCGCAACTCCGCGTCCGCGCAGCCTCCCTCGCCTCCTCCCCGCTGCCATCGCCGGGGAACTCCCATTTATCCAACCCCGGCCACAAACGCGCCCCGCTCAGCTTCTCGGACGGTCGTTTTCGGACAGAAAAGATGGGATATGTTCGATGTTTAAGAGGTTTAATATTAAAAATACGTAGCAATTAAAATCATTAATCAGCTTCCCGGCTACTCCGTGCAAATACAGCGCCTCTCTCCTCTCCGACTCCCAGATGATATTTACGGGGTTTTTCCCTGCTATTTGCTTGAATTTGGGAACTTGGCCCTTGCACTAATGCCGAGCGGTGTTTTCGGGAGGAGGGAGAGAGGGTTCTTCCCCCATCCCCCCACAGCGTGCTTTATCACCCGTATGCGAACGGCCTCGCAGCCGCCACGGCAGCCCTGCGCGGCGACCTCTGCGCTGCCAGCAGCACCAGCCCCCCACTTCGGACCCTGCAGCTGGGGGGCTCCGAGGCTCGCTCCCCTACAGCCCGGGCGGGGGGCGATGGAGACCCACCACGCTCGACGAGATGACCGACGGCACGGTGAGGGGCGGCTCCGTGGTGGGTGACATCTGCACCCTCCCCTGCACTTGTCTTGCCTCGGACCCGGGCTCTCAACACGTCGAGGATGGAAATTGAGGATGGAAATTAAGGATGGCCCCATCCCCTCAGCCGGTAGGAGCCGACCCAGACAAGTACCGGCGGGGCCGTTCGTCCCGTTCACCTCGACGGGTTTCCGTGAGGAAGGACCGGGCCGGCAGCGGGGCGAGACAGCCCCTCTGCAGGTGAACTGCCGAAATGTGGGCAGCGCCCGAGTACCAAGAGTGGGGGTGTCGTCAGAGCCGAACACGGTACTACTCCCGTACAGGGGTACACACAGCCCGACCCGCCCCCTTTTTTCCCGTGGGTCGCTGCCTCGGTGCGTACCCGCGACTGGCTACGCGTGGGGTGCGTAAGCCCAGGAGCTTGCGGGTGTGCTGCAGCCTCCAACGGGATATCAGCTCCCCTCCCTCCCTCGCGCTGAGAGGGGGTAAGGGAAGTGAAGGGGCGGCAGGCAGACACCCCAAAACAGCCCCCACTCCCCAAACCCCTGCTGCCTGGACAGCGTCTTTCTGGGAGCCAGCACAGCCCGAGGAGGGAGGGGGCTGCGAAGCCCTCCCCCCCCCNCCAGGGCCGCGGGCAGCCGATTCGCACCCCTTTTTCATGCCCTTCAAGGCACCGAGCCGCTCTCTTTTGTCCTGGCTGCGGATGACCCATTTCCTCCCTTTCCCCCCCTTCGGCCCCGGCGTCCGTCCCACCCTCCCGTCCCTCCGCCCTCCTCCCCGCCGCACGGCCCGGGAGCCGCACCGCGCCCGGCTGCGCGCAGCGGGGCTGGCGGCCCGAGGAGGGGGGCACACGGAGACGGGGAACCGGTGCCTCGTCCGCGCCGTGTTTGTTTTCCTTTCCTCCCTGAACGCTAGATTAAGACGTGAAGATTACACTTTTATTGTGGGGACCGAATAATACCACGAGTCAACACACACAGCAAACAAAAGTGCTTGTAGTACATGGCCAACCCCGCTGGGAACCGGGCTGCGGGCTGCTGCAAAAATCAAGCTCTTCAGTGCTAATTACAAATAAATGATGATGTGCTCACTAAGTAATTGATTTAATGAAGTTCCTATGAAACTATTAAAACCGGGTAGAGGTCAGGCTGGAGACGCCCCAGAGCGCCCATTGTGGGATGTTTAACTCCGCCAATCTCCTCGGAAAGACATCGGGGCTAATAGGTGAAGTCACAGCTGGGTCGGGCTGACTTTTGCAGCACCGGCACTGGCCTCCCCAATTTCGCCTAGCGGCCCGCACCGCAAGTTCGGGAAAACGAGTCCCACTGGCACACCCCCGGCCCGCTATTCCCACCCTCATCCTCCCCTCCCACATCTCTCTCCGGGGGGCGGCTGCTCGCCTCCTCCCCCCTCAGCGCGGAGCCCCCCGGCGCGGCTCTCCCGGGGCGCCCATCCCCGTCCCGTCGGGGCTGCGTTGGGTACTCACTCGCTCGGCCCGGCCGCCTCGCTTGCACCTCAACCAGGCGCCTCCGCGGTTCTCCCCAGCCTAATTAAAGAGGGGAGAAGTGGAGCTCTGAACTTGTGTCTACCACTACAGGACGGCTGTAATTCCACCCCCCCNCGGGGTGCGCAGAGACGCGGCCGCGGCAGCTTCTGCCGTGGGAGAAAGGGGCTGGGGCTGTCGCCTGGGGGCAGCCGTGGGGCGGCCCACGCGTGGAGCCGCCTCCCCGTGGGGAGCCGCGATGGCGAGGCGCTGGCTGCGGGGAGAAGCGGAGGAGGCCTGGCTGGTTACGTGGGGGAGTTTTTGCTCCTCTTCTCCCGCCCCCAACACAGTCACGTCCACCCCACATCCGATGCGGCTTTCCCTGCCTCTACCCGTCCCCTTTCCTGCCCCGAAGCCCCCCAGAGGAAAGTCTTCTTGCTGCCCCCCCCAGC
>VYZP01029740.1:0-47672 GCA_013400635.1 Hypocryptadius cinnamomeus
CTGTTGACCTGGACGAAGTTGCCTATTTCCTTTGGGTTTCCTAACAGTCTTCTTAATCAGCTTTGGAATAACCATGCCTTACCTAGGACTTTCTAACAAATAATAACTCTAATTGCACATTTCATTTGAGACTGGGGTGGAGGAAGGGAACGATATAGACTTCACTGTTCTTGGGGATAATTTTTTTTTTTTTAATTTGGGGATCTTGATTTTTTTTAATTTGGGTCTGGTGATAGGCTCTAATTTGATTACAGTAGGCAGCAATTTATCTGTATAGGTCAGAAAGGAGTTGTCAGTCTGTTTGCAGACACATGGTAAACCCATACCTTTTCAGTTTTCAAGGATTTCAAGAGCTGGAAGTTGCTTAGTGCCAGTGGGGAGCATTCCTAGTCTTGTGGGAGCACCTGGCACTGGGTATGGGGGTGTGTGCTGTGGGAGGATTGCTACAGCACAGCCTGCCATAAGTTTTTTAATATGGCACATATATTCAAATGGATATTTTTAAGAGCATAAAGCAAAATAGAGTTACATATATATATATATACACACACACCTATTTTTTCCCCCTTTTGCCTAGATGGCGCTGGACTAACAGTTGCCCCATGCTCCTGCTTTCCTGGGTACCAGGCAGGCCAGGTCACTCCAGTGGAGTCCATGTGTTTTAACTGAATGGGTTACTTATTTCCTGCTGGGACAGCTGCATCCCACCTGCTCACCCATTTGACTTCCTCTACAAGGCTTTTGCCTGTGTGTTTTGCCCGGGGCATCAACATTGCCTTTCCTTGAGCAGCACCGCCTGTACCAGCATGTCCCATTTTTTAAAGCACTTATGACCCCACCTGGTTACATGATTATCCTGCTGATGCCATCCTTTTTGGTTTTTAAGGACAGATGAGGTTTGTTGCTGGCAGAAGGGCTGCCTGGAGCAAAGCTGTCCTCAGACACTCCGTGCGGCGCGTCCCTGGGAACAGCCGGTTCCCGCGAGCGGCACGTGTCGTGGATCGACAGCGCCGTTTGCCCAGAACCAGCTTCCCTGTGGATGGAAAACACCAGCTCTGCTCACTGATGGGTCTGTGCCAGCGGCTGTTCTCACTGCACCCACGGAAATGTTCTCATCTAACGCGAAGTTAAGCTAATACCCATCTCAGGTCGCCATTAGAGGTGATGATTTTGTTGAGGGTTTTCCTGAGTCAGCCCTCCTCTCTCCCTGGGAGAGTCCCAGGGAGCTTTCTCAGGCAGTGTTGCTGTTGCTGGAGGTGGGATTGCTGTCAGAGGCTCCTGGAGGGCACATGGGGTGATGTCATCCTGCACCCCATGTCCCCAGCAGCTGTCTCTTTGGCAGATTTTTCATTTGGTTTTGTATGGGAAAATGCATTTACAGAGACCCAAGGCAGGGCCAACAGGACTGAAGTCTTCCTGAAGTCAAGAATTCCCAGCTCTGTCCCAGGTGGGAACATGTGTCAACCCCTGAATTTTTAATGAGCTTCTGCAGAATTGAATTGAATTGTGATGGCTGGGAAGGGTTGGGCATCTTGCCCAGGCTACAGCCAGCCAGGGATGGCTCAGCATCTGTGGGGCTTCTCCTGAATTGTGTCTGGGCTGGGCATGGGTCTGACACAAGTCAGCCATGCAAGGAGATGGTGCATGTTTTGGGTAGGGTTGGGTACCAGTGAGGATCTTTCTCAAAGCCCATCTCCAGCCACAGAGCTTTTCAGGAGGCAGAGAAGGAGATGCACTACTCTTGAGGGTTGTGATGGGGTGCAGGAGGAGAAATTTCAGTGTTAGGGGCAACATCTGAAGTGCTTTTGTAGTTAGGAAGTAAGGAAGTCTGGTTTGATGGACTCCCTTAAGACCTGAATTTGCCCTGTATAATTTAATCTCAAAATGAGATGTAGGGGAGCCTTACAGGTCCCTGCCCAGCTAGAGCACAAGTGTTTCCTGAAGCCTGTTTGTTTCTCAGGTTTTTAATCCTGAAGGACTCGAGTTTCTTCTCTGCCACTGGTGCAGACACTGGTGATGCTACAAGTTACAGACACCCTCTGGCAAGGAATTAATCCTGGAACCTCAGTGTCACTCATCAGGGCACTGGCAGGACTTGGCCCTTGCTTTCCAAGGGTGATGTTGAAGGTGAGGAGATGAGTCTGGCCAAAGCCTTTAAGAAGGGCCAAGTGTGGAGGGAGCTTCTGCAGCTTTTAAAGTGCATGAAGACCATACTTTGAGGGGCTCCATCTCTTCCCTTTCAATGTTTGCTCATTGAATACTTGTCATCCCTTGGCATGGGAGTCATTATGATGCCTTAAGAGGCTACCTAGAGCAGAAGCTAGACAGTATTAAAGGAATAGTTATTTATTGGAAAAGCCTTCAAAGGATACACTTTGGGCAGTACAAGGGCCTGGCTGTGGCTCCACCCAAGATGGATGATGTGTCACGAGTTCTCACACTTTTACAAGTTTTGGTCTATTTCCATATTGGGGTTAATTGTCCAATTACAGCTTCAGGCTATGAAGTCCCATCCTCCCAGATTGCTCTCCTTGATTTGCTGTTTATACTTTTTGGACCTGAAGCTGCAATGGTGTCCTTGGTTCTCAGGCTGGAAAAGGATTCTTCTGTCTAACTAAACTGCGAGGAGAACTTGCTAACACTTTATATGAAGTTCAGAGTTATATACTAATGCAGTACAGAATCTGGAAAATACAAAAGCTAAAACTTAAGGCATCAATTAGGTGGAGGAGATGTTGTTGCACAGCTCAGCTGCCAGTGCAGAATTGGGATCCTTGGCACAGGACTTCATGGGAGAAATCCTGGCATGACCATGAGATGCTGTCTTCTCTTCCTCTGGTTCTGTGCCACTCACCATATGCATCATTCATGAGGAATGAGGTTGTGTGAAGAGAAACAGCATTCCTGTTATTATCCTTCTACTATTAAAATGATGGGAGCAGCCAGATGAGTGCCTTCAATCTCCTTACAGTGGTTTTAGGCACTGTCAGGAAGGTCATGGAGGAAATTCTCCATGAGACACACTGTCTTCTTTCCCCTCCCCTGAAAAAGAAAGGATTTAATTAACAAAGTTATCATTTTCTTGTATTTAACTATATCAATGAATGGATAAGATTATAGAATATCCTTATTTTCCTAAATGCTGTAATTAGGGCACAAGTGGACATGGCTGTTCAGTGATCCAGCAAGGAGAAAGATAAAGCTGCTGAGAGGACTATGAGCTGATGTTGGGGATAGGCTCAGCAGTGCTGCCTTAAGCTGTCTCACAGGCTTCTAGACGGCCTTTCCATCCAACTTTTTACCAAAACCACTATTTCTAACACTATGCTGTAGCACTGCAGGACTTGAGGATCTCTCAGACCTTGCAGACCAGAAGCTCTGCACAGATACCTTGGGAACTGCTGCTAGGGATATTTCTCTGATTTACACCATGGGTCACTGGCCAAAGCTGGGTTTAGCTTGTTTCAGCCAAGAAAAAGCTCCAAACGAGGTTTGGGAGTTGGATTCAGTCTTTTCACACATGATGCTTATGTGATTGAATTTTTAAGCTTGCACTGTTGTGAATCAGGTTTTCTGGAAGCTTGTGTTTGTACATGCTGTCCTCTGTAAGACTGTAATGCTGGTGGGTCTGTTTTTAACCACTTTTCTAATTGCTAATTGGTATGAACTGTAACATGAATCACCTTGATTGAGATAAAATTTTGGAAAACAAAAAGAAGTTTAACTATGTCCATGTGTACCAAGTTGGTGGGGCTGGTGGTTCAGGGAGATGTGGGGCTTTTCTTACCCTAGACTTCACTGAAATCAGGGTAGTGATTGTTGTTTTATTTAAAGCTTGCAGCCTGCAGCTTTTATGTATATTTTAAAAGGGGAAGCTGGCAATAACCTCACTCTTGTGTTTGCAGTGGTGGCAAACAATCCCACTGGATTGAGGGTTGTCCTCCCTTAGGTCCTGACAGCAAAGAGAATAGCTGTGCCTTAGGGCCAGCCATGAAAAGGCCATGTCCAGGTGAACCCCAATGTTGTGTCAGCCCCCAGGAGTGGGGACCATACACACCTCTAGGGTCATGGCCCTATTTCCACTTACATTCACCCCAAAAAAGGTTTATCAACACTGAGTCTGGGAATTTGCTAGTCCTTGCTGCCCCCAGAGGACACACACTTCAAGGCTGTTTGTAGGGGATGAGCAAGAGGAGCCTGTTCTCAGCTTCCTTTTGGCTCTCCAGAAGGTCCTTCTGACTGTCCCCAGCATCCCCATGGTTCCCCTTTCCAGGTGGCACTGACAGCAAGGACATGGATGGAGTAGATGTTTGTGGCTATGGGAGGGCCAGCAATGGAGCATGTGAGACTCATTTAGGAGCCTGCCTTGCCTCACACCATGCCTATTGCCCCAAATAATGTTTTTCCTTCCCTTTCCTTTGTTACCACAGCTGCCTTATGTCATTGGGCATCACTAGCAGTGGCCAACCCATACAGCGTGGCTTGAGGGTTGACAGGTACTTCATTTCACTCCTTTTGCAATAAAAGACATTTTCCCAATGTTTTTCCTTTGACTTCTTCCTTGGGTGCAAGTGCCATCCATACACTTGGCTGATGATCACGTGGGAGATGAAGCTGGCACTGCTGAAGACCTTCAGGCAGGTTGACAACTTAGAGCACTCACAGCCTTGCAGGAGCTCCTCTGTGATACAGAGGTCCTCCTGGGAATCAGTGCTTTGGGTTTGAGTTTGGTTTACATCCTCACAAAACCTGGTGCTGTCTGTAGACAGCGTGTTTGAGGCTCACCATGGACATGGGGACAGGGAGTGGGGTCAGTGCCATGCTGGGTCTCAGCTACACGGTGCTTGAAAACACATCCACAGCTGTGCATTGCACAGGGAAGAGTGTTAGTGGCAAAATCCAAACCCCTGGGGAGGTACAGCAGCAACCCAATTTGTTGCAAACTGGATTTCAAGGAGGTGCCTGTGAGTGATAGCAGAGCAGTGGCTGCTGGCCCAGGAGACCCGAGCTGTGACCGTGTCCATGCCTGCCTGAAATCACAGCTTTGATTAAAAGTAAGAAAAAGCCAACAGGCAAGCAGAGCCTGAGGCTGGAGGTGGCTGTGGTGAGAGGACAAACTGACAGCAGCAGAGTTCCCTTGGGCACATGGCCAGGCTGGTAGCCTCAGGAAAATGTACAGCCTTCTCAATCTGGGCAGGAGCTGCCAGCCTGCAGATCCCTTGTGCCAGGAGAGCCATGAAGATGGTTTGTGCTGACACAAAATCCCAGAGGCCAAGTAGAGAAAAACAGATTTTTATTTGTTTGGGTTTTTTATTTTGCCTGTAGGGCTGGGTGTTTTTTAGCTCAGCAGTCATCAAAGAGGGCAGTAAACTTCCCCTGCCAAAAAACAGGCAGCCTGTGGTGAGCCACGTTCTGTAGGAGAGTCTCATGTCACCAGCACATCCAGCAAGGAGCTCGTGCACAGCACTGGGAATGTAAAAAATCAACCAGGACTGAAGCTTAGCAAGGCAAACAAGATGTCCCTCCAAAGCACACAGGCTCTGTGTGGTAGGAGGGCGTGGAGGGGTGTCTGTGGTGCCACCTGCTCACAGGATGCCTCCAGCACCTGTCCCCTGTGGCTTCCTGTGGCTCAGCTGGGCAGCAGGGAAAGGCATTGAGGGACAGACTGGAAAGGGATGGGGGAGACATTTTTGGAGCCATGGGACCAGGCATCCCATATCACCCCCAGAGTCTGCAGGAAGTCTCAGTGTTGCCTGTTTTTTTCCCCATCAGCCTGTGGTGCTGGTGGGTGGCAGAGCTGTGTGTGCATGCAGAGCACATTGATCACAAGGGCAGAGGTACTACATGAGGGTGATGGAGACTGGCTCTCTCCTCTCTCATCACTGTGGGCATGAGCTTTGCAGAAAACTTTTTTTTTTAGTGCGGAACAACAACCAGAGGAATTTTGCAGGGCTGCCCTGGGACCCTCTGGTTCCCCCAAGACCAGATGTGGGGGACCATTTGGAGCTTTGAAGCAGCAACTGTAGAAACACTTTCTCAGCCTTGGGGGAGATGCTTCATTGGAAACTACTATTCTGGCGTGGGAGAAAGCCTGTGGTAAGGATTCAGTGGTGTCCTGTTAACCCTGAGCACAACTGCCAAATTGAACATTGCTTTCCCTTTCACATCCCTGCATTGAGGCTGGTTTTCCCTCTCCACTGCCACACCAGCATTACTGCGATTCCAGCTGCTTTCACAGGCATCTAAAAGATGTTCTGGCTCATCCCATTTGGCACTGCTGTTGGGAACCAAGCAGGGTCCTTGTGACACAATGGACCCACTGATGGATAACAGGTTTGAGCCAGTTTTGGGTCTGCTTCCTCTGGGAACCAAACAAGCTCTTGACTGAGTACAACGTTCCCCAGACCCGTATTGTTTACTTTTTGTATGGAGCAGCCCTGGGTCAAACCCCTAAAAAAAGGAGATTTCTCTTGCCCTGGGGCCACACACAGCTTTACCTTCCAGGTGCCATTGGAAGTGTGCTGGAGCCAGCAAAGTGATCTGTCTCTCACTTTGGGAAGGGACATTGCAGCCCAGAGACCCTTGGACTCTCTCAAACTGCCCAGTCATGTCAACCTAAAATTTCTTATTGCTTAAAAACAGCTGGAAACATTGGACCAAGAGAGGAGAGTGTTTCACAGCCAGACTGGTTACCCCAAGCCTTCAGGACCTGCTGGGACACTTTCATTCTGGAGAGGTCACCTCTATGGGCAGAAGGATACAGAAGGATCCACCTGTCATGGACAGGGATCTCCATTAACACAGGATGGGAAAACATTCTCAGAGGGGAAATTGAGGCAGCCTGGTACTCAGGCTGGTTTGTTAATTGTCTGAACTCTCTGAAGAGGCCAAATTCTCTCCTGGCACCTGACAGATTACACCTTTGTCCTAAACATGGTCCTAAAACACACATATATCCTACTAAGTACAAACCCCAGCATGACTTGGTACTAGGATTTAATCTTTACTGCCATGAGATATTAGCATATTTTATAGGCTTACCTTAATGCACACCATGGACATGGTTCTCAGTAATTTATAAAAGGGGGAAAACAGCTGCCACAGCACTAGCAGGTACTGTAGCTTTCTTGATGCTCAGATAGCATGGGAAATACAAACTCCTAAGTCCTGCATCAGCTCCCATCTCATATGCAGGCTGCAAACTGGGTGCCTTCCTCTTCAGGATAACCACAGACTGCTTTCTGTAAAAAAAAAATACTTTGCTGCAGCTGCCTCCTTCACTAAGCACATGAAATTTTCAATGTCCCAGAGGATCATCTGTGAAACTGGGTAACAAAGGAGACCATGTAATTGCCTTTAGACAGAAGAAGCGTGCATGGCACTTCTTGGTGGGAAAAGATTATGAGCAGAGACAGTGTTTCTGTACATTATACTTGTCACAATGCAGTAACAAAGACACCCATCCAATACATTTTAATAAGTTATTGTAGAACAATTGCCACACAGAACAGAGGTCTCAGTGCCTCCTTTAAATTTCATGTATATTGCTACATTAAAAATTATTAAAATTCCCAGATCATTAAAGCCACTAGTAAACTAATCACTGAGTCCATTGCACAGCTGAAGAGGAGCCTGTTAGGAAACCCAGAGGAAATAGGCAACTTCGTCCAGGTCAACAGGATAGTCGGTGAGCAGCACGGGGGTCTTCTCAAACAGCTCCCCCTTGTAGCTGCGCCACTTGCCCGCGGGCAGGTAGACATCCCGCTCCTGCTTGCCCATCTCCAGCACAGGAGCCACCATGAGGGTGTCCCCAATGAGGAACTGGGAGTCGATGCGGTGAGTGGCCTCGTCGCGGGGCGAGATCCACCAGATGGGACGGATGATGGGGTCACCCGTGTCAGTGACCTCCCCCGCCAGCTCCAGCAGCAGCGGGGCCACCAGGGACTCGTGGAGCTGCGTGAACTTCTGCGCGATCTCCACCACCTCCTTGTCGTAGAGCCAGGGCGGGATGGAGAACTGCATGGAGGGCATGAAGGCCGACAGCTCCAGCCAGCGCACGTACAGCTCCCGGTTGGGGATCTCCACCGCCCCCTCCGTCTTGTTGGGGAGGAAGTTTCCTCCAATCATATCTGGCAGTACAAATGGGTACCCCAGCATGCTGATGGTGAGGACGGTGGGGATGAGGGACTTGAGGCCGAGCTCGTAGCCCCAGACAGAGTCGCGGTCAATGATGCGGAAGAAGCAGGAGATGTTCTGTGACTGGTAGCCCACCCGCACCTCGGCCAGCTCGTAGAAGGGGATGGCCATCTCCGTGTAGCGCCGGGACCAGATGCTGGGGTCCGACAGCGGGCGGAAGGTGCTGAACTGCTTGGGCAGGTAGCTGGTCTCGCCCGCGTCAAACTTGAAGGATGAGATGCCGTACTTGTGCCGGAGCTGGCGCAGGTGGCTCTGGAACCAGTCACGGGCTGCTGGGTTGGTGAAGTCCAGGATGGCCCCGATGCCGTTCCACCACTCCACCATGGCCGGCAGCCGCCCTGATGGCTCCTTGNGCCAGTGCTGGATGCTCATCTCTGAGCCCCCGTACCAGTGGGCGTCCTCCCAGAACATGGTGTGCTCCACGGCCGGGCCGGCCGCCAGCTCCTCCCAGCGCACGCGGTAGCACATCACCGTGTCCTTGGGCTTCACCGTCTGGATGAAGAAGTTGAGCGGCCCCCGGCTCGAGCGCGAGCAGCTCAGGATCTCGCCCTCCTTGGAGCACGACTCCAGGTCCAGGCTGCCCGAGCGGAAGGCCAGCCGGAACACCACCTCCCCGTGCTGGTTGCGGATGACGAAGCCGTCCGCCCGCAGGTCCATCAGCTCCGTCTTGAGCCGCTCCGCCTTCCTCAGGGACACCGTGTAGTAGCACCAGGCCACCACCGCAGCAATGAACAGGGTGAGGCCCAGCAAGATGGCGCCCAACATGGGCCTCAGCTCCTTGGAGGGCTTCACTGGTGTGACATTTTCAGTCAAGTGCCCTTCTTTGGCATCCTCCTTTGGAAAGTTTTCATGTTTTCCCAAGCGGTGGGTTATCCGAGTGTCCATTGTCCCTTTGCAGCCTCAACACCCGGTTAGCAACTTTGCTGCTGAATTCTTTTACTCCAGCTGGTGAAGAGAAAGTGCAAGATCCTGCATGAAGCTATTCACAATGTCCTTTCCGAAGCTTGGCTGCTCACACCTGCAATGGTTTTTCATAAAACGGAGGGTTATAAACACCAAAAATACCCAATTAAATCCTGCTGAGGGCCGCAGCTCCTCTGCTCTGTCTGTAGCCCAGCCTCACTGCCTTCTGGCTCTGGCTCACTTCACTCTGCAATGGCAGTCTGCTCACTGGCAGCTGTGCTGAGCTTTTTTGGAGCCTGTCTGTGCCAGGATTCCTATCACCATCTCTTGGCTGCAGCCTCACTCTGTCCACAGAGTAAGGAGGAAGGGACGAAAGTCAGACTAGAGCCTGAAGGAGAATGGGGCCAGGGGAAGGGGCTGGTGCCTGAGCATACAAGCTGGACATCACAGGCTGATCTATGGTTACATTAATTATGAACCCTGCTGGATTTCCTCTCCTGCCCACAACCTCCCTGCATTAAACACAGGCAGAGAAATGCTGTGCTGAGGTTTCCAGCCTCCACCTGCTGCTCCCCACCACACTCCCAGGGATGCAGCTGGCAAAAGATGTTCTGTCTCCCTGCACTTCGCTCCTTCCCTGAACTGCATGGGGTTGTGGGGGTGTGGGGATGTATTTCTCTTTCCCTTCAACTGCCCGCCCTGGTATGTATTCCAAAGCCATCACCCCAGGAAAGCCCCTCTGGCCCTTGCAGGGGAAAATGTGAATCTTCCACTACATCTCTGTCTCTGGTTTTTTATAATCATTCAGTTCTCCTACTTTATTACAACTCAGTAGCTCCTGGGCTTATGCCAGGCAAGATGCTATACTGCAGTGGGGCTGAAATATGTTTTGGTACAAAGTATGAGGATAGTATGAGGATGAAGTTGTTGCAAGACCACAACTAATTAAAACCTTGTTTTGCTGAGAAACGCACAGAAGGTGACGTGTTCCAGTTGCATCAAGCATCACCAAGCCAGCTAATGCAGCACAGCTGAGTATCTACTGCCAACAAAAGCACAGGTAGGAGAATCTGAGGCTGGTGGCTCAAGGCAGTGCATTCTGTGCAACTCGGTTTGTGACTCCCCTGGCCCCTTCCTGGGGTCTGTGTGATCTGACAGGATGAAAACTTGCAGGAGCAGCCTATATGGAGAGAGGGAAAAGGAGCCAGCATGCTCATCTGATCTGTGCCCAGCAATAAATGGCTGGGTGTATTTACCCGTGTCACTATGACATCGGTATCTAAATATACAGAGATGATAAGCCACCCAGGGAGCCATTAAAAATGCCAGAGGTCACCACATTTTGGATCGATCACAGCAGACCCCAAACCACCCAAATTAACTGCCTGGTTATTTTTTGAAGTGCATTCTTGGGATGAGTGAGACTTAGCTGAGAAAAAGAGCTGGACTGGATAAAAGTGTTCTCAGGCAAGCCCTGGCCAGGGGAGGAGGGTAAAAAAAGGAAGGTTATTGCTGCCCCAAAGAGATGGTGATCCAGGACATGGATGGTTTTGGGGAGCAGGTTGGATTACACATGCTCGGGGCACTCTGCCAGCCCCAAAGTGCTCAGACCTGGCAGCCTCACTGCTGGCCTGGCTCCAGACACGGCTTTGCAGCTCCTGCCCGGGTGGTTTGCAGTGAAACCCTTGTGTTTTTGCAAAACAACATTTTCACTTTGAAGGTGTTATTGTGTGCTGGGCCAGTCCTCAGTTGCTGCCTTCAGAGCTTTCTTCCTCTTCTTCCTTCCTCCTTTAACCGTCCCAGCCAGCCTGGAGACAGGACTTTACTCTAAGACAAGTTGCACCATTTTCCAGGGTGGAAAAATAAGGAATGGAAAGAGAAGGTTTTCTTCTTTCTTTTTTCTTCTTTCTTTTTTCTTCTTTTTTCCTTTTTCTCTTTTTTTTCTCTCTTTTTTTTTTTTTTTTTTATATTAAGCAACACATTAAAAACCCCAGAACACATGGACATCATGACTCAAAAATCTGTCCAAGATTAAAGGATGTGAGGGAAGTTTGCAAGCTTTCTATGCAGTAATTTCACTCCCAGAGAGTTGCTTTAAATCTCTTGATTTCCCCAGGAGCAGAAGATCAGGGGCAGAAAAATCGTATACAAGCAAGCCAGAGCTCCTGAGCCAAGCGATCCTGTCTCCAGGGTTTTTTGGGTTTTCCTCATTCCTATGATGTTATGGCCATGCCATGTAGATACCCCAGCCCCTCCCCTCCACAGAGAAGAGGTGAGATGTGAGTGGTCAATGGGGAGAGCAGGCACTGGCACTTCTGGAGGAAGCACAGGATGAAATTGGGATTCCTAGCATAGATACCACCATGGTAAAAGAGTTTCTGGGGTTTCATAAAACTGAGAGTTCTAAACAGGGAGCTGCACTCCCATCCTTTGAGGCTTATGTCTCCAGAAAGCATTAAACATCTGCTGGCCTAGCTGTCAGCCTGAGTGATGCCCAGGGGTGATGAGAAGGACTTTTGCTAAGGGGTGCACGGAGGTGATCCAGAGCCCAGATCCAGCCCTATCCTTGCTCCATCCATGGGGTTATGGCATCACAGAGCCCCTTGCCTGTTTATATTTAACTGGTCCTTGCAGAGCCTCTCTGCTCTGGTGAGTGCTTTATTAACCCCCCCAGAGTGCAAGTGCTCCCAACCCAGGCTGTGCTGAATTCTCCCACAGTTCCCTGGAAGCCAGATGTCCCCTGGATAGCAGCACTGTTGTGTTATATTTGGGCTGCTTTATCAGGTGCTAATCAGGTATGGATCTGGGCCTGTCTGTCACCCAGGCTGAAAGAAGCCAGGATTCCTCACCCCAAGGATCTTAGCAGCACTTAGCATGCACAGATTAAACATTGACATGACTGTGATAAGGCGAAAATGAGCCGGGACTTTAGACCCTCTTAGAGCTAAACGGGAGCTTCAAGGGTTTCAAGTGATGAAACACAACTCAGCCAGCTCGAAGGGCAGCTACATACCTAAACCCCTTAGTGCATCTACCCTCAGAGTCTTCTTCCCCCAGACCAAATTTATCCCCAGAACCTCCCCCGGTCTCTTGGCACCTGTGTCACAAAGTTTGTCAGGCCTCTATTCAGGTTACAGCTATGTGATTCCTGAATCCTCAGACTTTCAGCATTCTAAGACTCTGAGGCTGCCTCAGTTGGTGCTAAGAGCACCAAGGTGATGCTTTTGATCCCTGTATGGGCCATTCACTTAAGAACTGGGCTAAAGGATGATCCCTGTGGGTCCCCTCCAACTCAGAATATTCTGTGATTCTGCATATGTTTACCTTCCTGGTGGTTCAGGGAGAGCATCAGTCTTTAAAGAACCCATCAGGAAACAATTCTTCCTTTAAACAGAACAGCAGTTTTCTGTATTGAAGTTCCTTTTACAGGTTACCAAACACTTAGTCACTGTCAGGTGCTTTTAGGGAGATTATACAACATGTCCTAGCAGAAAGAGCCATAGGTAGCTAAACATAATAAGCCATAAACAAACTACTGCCCTGTCAAATGCTGCAAGAACAGATTAATCATTTACCAAGCCCTTTTAGACTGTTTAAAATGGACCTTTTTAGCAGAAAAGTCATGCAAAGTAGAAAGCAGTTCCCATTAGCCCTCATTTCCCACAGCAGCTTGACAAATGTGGGTGGTGTGTGGGGAATTTATTGCCAATAAAGGGACCCAGGGGAGGTTTGCTCACCATTTTTTAGTGTGCATATAGATGGTGTGAGAAAAGAGGTATCTGCTGCCTCTGCAGCTGAGGAGGGAGAGCCAAGGTTATCGCATGAGTGCCACAGATTAGCTACAAGCCCGACAAGGCTTAACACAAGGTGGAAGTGGCTGGGGGTGGCTGCAGAGGGTGGAGTGACATTGCTCTGCAGTCCATGTGGTGCAGGTAGGGACAACAAAATCTCTGCCAGCAGCACATGGCACTTACAGAACACCTGCAGCAGCACAAGGATGTGGAGAGAAAGGACACAGTCAGAGCCTGTCCCTCAGAGTAGTGCAGGATCCTGCTCCACCTGGAAATACACTCATTTGTGTCCTGAAGCAGGGAGGATACCACCCCTAATGCTGAGTGCATCCCTCACCCCAGGTCTGGGCTTTTTGAAATGCCTGATAGCTCCAGTGATGGATGGGGATGACTGGCCTCACTGCTTCAGCCCTTGGCCCATGGGGATCTCACCCAGCTCCTTGGGCTAGAACAGCAGTTTGGTTCATATTAACCCCATGCCAGCCACAGATTCGGACCAGGTGGGAGGCCTGTGGCTGTACCCTGCACATGGAGAGACCTTCACCAGCTCACACTACAAGACAGCTCTCAGCAGGCCTCTTTCTGGAAACCATCCTGATTTGGGGGACTCTGCCCTGCTCCCCATGGTTCCTGATACCTGGAGGGTTTTTGTCTCACCTCAGCGTGAAGGTGGCTGCACAGACACTGCTGGTTTCTGCCTGTACAGAGTGCTGCTGCAAAGCTGATTACCCTGTGCAAGCCTGACAGTGTCATAAGTCCCCTGGAACCTTGCAAAGCCAGCTCAGGTCTAGAGTAGTAATATTACCTGAGGTTTTTCATAATCCAGAGGATTCCAGTCCCTCAGTACTGAGGAAAAAAGGTAGAGTTTACTGCACAGGTCTTTCATTCCTAATTGCTATAGGAACAGGAACTGGAAGATCCATTCCTGTCTTCTTGTTCAAACTTCTCCTCCAAAGCCGGCAGAAAAAAAGCCTTGCAAAATCAACTTTTTTCTCTGTTTCAGATCTCTCTGACTCCTCAAGATGCACACAGCGTCCGTGCACTGCTCCAAGCTGCCAGTAGTGGCCACAGCATCCCACTGCAATCTGGGAGCCGCTCTGCCCATATCCTTGGGAAGGAGCTCCATCTGCCGAGCCAGTGGCCCAGGCTGAAACCCAGGGACCTTTGCCAGACTTGTCCCAGCACTGTGGGGTGACTGGTCATCAGGCATCTCCTGGGTGGCACCGAGCTCATCAGACTCTATTTACCAGGATCAGTGCTCGTGAGGAGCTCCAGGGGCATTTTGAGGGGCCTTCCCCTCAAACAAACCAAACAAGGAGGGATAAGAAAAGCACAGGTGAGTGGAGAAAAGGTCCTTGTGTGCCACAGCTGCAACCATGTGAGCAGTCTGGGGGACTGTGGAAATACAGGAAAATGGTGGGGGGGGGAAAGGGCGCTGTCATCTCAGTCTGCTTTGAACGAAGTCAGAAGGCTGAGCTCATGCCAGGTGGAAGAGTGAGCCAGGTAGTCACCTGGGTCTCAGCTGGGCTTTCTCCCACTTAGACCCAGGCTCAGCAGGCAGCTCCTCTGAGAGACAAAGCTCCTGGGAGCTGCCTGCAATTGCAAAGAGATAAAGGGGCTCAATTCTTGAAGGCTTTTCTTAGAGGGGAACTGCTCTTGCTTGCTATTTTCTTGTGACAATGAATCAGAACTACCAAGAGGGCAGGACCAGGTGGGTCCTTGAGGGATGCTTCAGGCTGTGCATGGGTTAAGCCAAGTGCCTGCCAGGAGGGGTCCTGGGCAATGCACCTCGTGCCTGCACCTGTGGGACTTCTTGTGGCACTAATGCACCCACAATGGGACATGAGGCTCTCAGACAGGCTGAGTGCATCTGCTCTGGGCTCCCAAGGACTCAGTCTGCTGCTCACATGGGAGCAGGTCTGCAAGGACTCATCTAAACCCAGGCATCTCTGGTGCTGTTGCTTTATCCCAGACCAGCTCCACTTCCCAGCCATGAGAGTATTTTGGCATGTAAAAATTTCTTTTTCCTTCTGCAGCCCTTCTTGGAGATACAGGATCTTTACTGTAGTGATTTTCCTAAACATCTGATGCCATTTGATCTCTGTGATCAAAGGTTCCAATGCAGAGAAAACCCGCCAAAGGCCAGAGAGCTGCAAAGAAAGCCAATGAGCATTTCCACCTTGCCCAAAGTATGTTACCTTTGAAGAGAGGAGGATTTCACCTCTGAAATACTGAACAAACTCCCCAGAGCCCCAGTGGTCCTCACTCTACAGATACAGTGTGAATTTTGCCATTTCTTTTCTGGGATAACACTAAGGGCAAAGAATTGAGCTCAGATTTTAAGCCCTTCCTGATGTCACAAAGCACTGTGCTGGCTACAAGGCTGGGGTGAAAGTGTAACAGGCTGTGCTGTCCCTGAGCATCCCACAGGTTTCAGGCTAGCAAAATATTTGTCTCCACTTCCTCTGCCAGCTGTTTTGTGCTGGAAAGCAGTGCCTGTCCCACACCAGACAGGGCTGCAGTTGGTGTGTGGTGTGACCCCTGTGTGTGAAGGTGTGGTGGCCAGCACCACACCACAATCTGGAGATGAAGTTTCACTTGATCATTACTTCACTCTGATTAAATTCACCATGAGCTGCCACATGATGAGAAAAAGCAATGCACCCATCAAACTGACGATGGAGACAAGAACAAGGCTGCTCCATGGGACTTGGGCTGGCAAGGACTAATTGATGTGGAAATTACGTGACCAAGGGTCAGCAATTACAGGACTCTCCTGCTCCACATGGGAGAGGCCACAGCTGGAAAACAGCTTGCTCTCTCCTAGGGACATCCCAGGAAAAGCTGTGAAAACAATTTGAAGAAAGCCTCTGTATGCATGAGGCTAAGCCATTCCCTAAGGAAGCCAATGTAGAGGGCAAGAATGGGCTCTAAGGCTACAGAGCAATTTTATATGCAAGTACTTTCTTGCACATATAAGAAATCAAAGTGGTGTCTTGAAACCCTAAAAATCTCAGTGCCTAATGTTCAACTGATTCTTTTTTTGTCTGTGCTGACAGGTTGCTTTTAGACTCACCACTTTTCTCCAGGACTTAAATATGGCATTGGTTTCTGGTGTGGGCTCTCCTCAGTCTGGTGCCAAAGAAATGCAGTGAAGAGTGCTGCATTTTCAGTCCCAGTCAAGTAGTGGAGAACTTAACATCTGCATTTTTTTAAATTAAAAATGCCTGTTATTTACCACAATTTGACCTGTTCCCGTGGGAGAAAAACAGTAATCACAAAGAAACCAGCTGGTATTTTTCTTATGCACAGTGCTACAGTCAGACAAAACCAACCTCATCAGGGCAAGAATTTACCCCAGCCTTCTCCTTTGTTTGGTTGTAAATATCCTTTACTATATCCACATCTCGTTTGAAGCCAGGTTACCCCTCTGATAGTGGGAAAGCTGGGAGCCATCATCCCAGGGCTGCACAGAGAGGGAGCTGCACCATTGCAAGGCCCTGACGTGGGCCCATGCATGGACCCCAGTACTGCACCATTTTTATTTGACAGCTTGGCCACTAAAGGAAGCAACTCCCAGCCCTCCAGCTGACTCCTGGTCTCATGGGCAGAGCTGGGAAGAGTGGCATTGGTGCCATTCAGGACTGGACCCCAAAAGTAAAAGTGAGCCCACCATTTTTTAAGTGGGCTTGTGCAAAAGGCTTAACGGTTTATTAAAGTGAGAGTGACCTCAGCAAGAACATGAGACAGACAAGAGCTGAGAGGATGTGGCTGAATGGGAAGATCTTGCTAGCAAAATTGTAACTCTCACTTGCCCTGCCGCTGTTCACCTGTGAGCCTTTGCTGTTTTTCCTTTGGGAGGGATGTGAGGTTTCCTCCCTATGCAGAGCCCAAAGTGATGCATGAAAAGCCAAATTCAACCTGAGCAACCCTCAGGATGATGATCAGGGTAAAGCCACAGCAAGAGGCTGCTCCCCCATCCAGGAGCTCAACTCCCCCTTCCATCACTCTCCGGCTCCAGGACAACCACAGCTGGTTTGTGGGGCTTTATCTCTGACACGAGCTATAATGCAGCCTAAAATGCTCTTGGCAGGAATAATTCTCTCTAAAGAGAAAACGACCCTGTGACAGCACGGCCAAGTGCAGAGTTTCAGCAGACACATCCCATGCCCCTCTGAGCACTCCTGCTGAACTTTGCTTATTTTGGCGGGCCAGCCCTGCATCCCCCTCCCCTCCCAGCCCTGGCAAAGGCAGCGGGCCAGCCTGCTTAGCATGCGTCTGTCATCGCTGGGAGCAATCACTGCTGCTAAGCAGCCGAGCCCGGCGGCCACGAGCATCTCAGTCCAGCGTCCCCCCCATCCTGGCTCGTCATATGATTTCTCCTAAGGGACAACTGCTGAGAGGGACTGTGTCTCCAAGTTGATCCTTTGCTGATAAGCCAGCTGCCAAGCCTCCACTGCTGAGACAAAAGAGTTTTTCTCTTCCCAGCAGGGTTTTTCTGCTGTGAATGACAGAGAAAGGGGTAAAAGTGAGCTGCCTGGCACTCCTCGTGGGCGAGAGGCTTTGGGGGCTCCTTGTCCCCCGCTGTGCTGGCAGATCATGGAGCTTTTCAGGCTGAGCCTGGGCTGCATTTGCCTCCTTCCTTGGCTTGAGGGTAAGTTTCTCCTCTTTTGGGGTAGCTGTAAAGTGGGAAGAGAACTGTCTCCCGGGTTTTAACCTGCTTTCCTGCTGAGCTGTTGCTTGGGCTGCGAAACTCAAGAACCCACCAGCTGTAGAACAAGTGCCGACAGGCACATTTCAGGGCAGCATTTAGAATGGGATTAAACACAGGGGTACAGAAGAGTGAGGGATAAGCTGGCAAGGTGCTGGGATGGCTGGGCCAGGGACACCGTGGCATCATGCCGGCAGCTTTTATAAAGTGCTTTTAAGCTGCTAAGAGTAGTGGATGAATAAACCTGCTCAGGGAGGGAGGCAGGCACTAAGTGACCTCCTATGTACTATCATTCCTCCTGCTCCCAGCTGCTCCTTCCCAGCAGAAGTGAGCTCAGAGCATGCTAGCAGCATGGGAGAGGGTAGTGAGAAGTGCAGAAGTATTAGTCCTGCTCCTGTGGTGGTCGGCTGGCAGCGGGATGTGCTGGGAAGCTGCAGAGTCTGCACTGCTCACCTCCATGGAGCAAACTTGGTAGCAGCTCTTGTTGATATTCAGCTGCTTTCTGAGGTTGCTTCAATCCTGTATCCTGCCCATGCACAGGAGTATTTTAAACCAAAGCAGCCCTGGTTTTGACGTGCATGGGTAGATGCAAAAAGCAGAAGTCCCTGCTGAGCATCATCCCAGAGATCTGGAGCAGTGCTACCCAGGAACAGTTTCCCAGGAGTGGTGCTTCCATGGTCTCATCAATCCCACCATGGACATCAGGCAGAATCAATTTTCTTTTAAAATGGGAAAAGTCCCTGAGCTAATAATAAGCCTTTTTATTTTGCTGCTATGACTGAGATGTCAGGTTGAAAGTGACACATTGATATAAATCACTGAAGTTCTTCAAGGCTCCTTCAGTCCCTGAAGCAGCAAGGAGAACAGCCTTGCAGTTTCACAGGTTACATGCTCAGAGCTGTTCAAAATCCCTCAACCAGAGGACTACAACTATTTGGGCTGCCCAGTTGGGATGTTTACCCCTTAAGGATAAACCTCAGGCTGGCACCTCTGACCAGCTACTTTCCACTCCTTGCTGCACAAGTGCGTGTTCCCTAGGATGCTTTGAGAAATTACCCCTCAATTTGCTCTGCAGCTGTGCAATAGGAGAGGTTTGTGCTCCTACAGGTTTGACTTCTGCTCCATCGACTGCTGTTTTCTGCACATCAAAAGTTGCCAAATAAATTAAAACTGAATCTCTCACTTTGTAAAGCCCCAGGCTGAGGCTATGTCCCTGTAGTGGTAAGGGGTGATGATGCACATGCATCTTTTAAAAGTTAGAGGAGATTTGGTTAGGACCTGGAGATCATACCATGATGGCATGCAAAGAGAGCAGAACAGCCTTCAGGGTGTTGCTCCTCCTTTGCCTCTAAGGTAGGATCTTGTCTGGTGTTAGAATAAAGTGATTTTTTTTACTGCTGCCATACAACACAATCCATATGGTTTTGTTTTATTAGTAAAGTATGGAGGATCACAGGGTATTTAATTTCCTTTCTAGTGTAATGCTTTTGGTGCAAACATGATCAGCCACTGCATTTCAGCCAGACCAGTAATAAAACAATAAAACTACCACTGTTTTGCAGTGGCACTTTCATCTTCCCAATGCCTGGCAATGCCCAAAGAAGCTCAAAGCACAGAGCACAGACATGTTCATGCCTCGGGCTGAAATCCCCCTGTGGCAGCTTTTCCCCATCCCCTCCTGCCTGGGGCAGCTGAGTTTTAAGGCTGCTGGCAGGACAGAGATGCTTGCTCTCAACAGACCTCTGAGGAGTTGGTCTCCTGCTGAAAACTGGAAATCCTGGAATTTCCTAAGCTGGTTTTGATAGTTGTTTCTTTGGAAAGTACCTGCAAGCAGAGAGGAGGCAAAAATTAGTTAGATGTCAGAAAAAAATTCTTCGCTGAAAGAGTGATTGGGCAATGGAATGGGCTGTCCAGGAAGGTGATGGAATCACCATCCCTGGAGGTGTTTAAAAAAAGACTGGATGTGGCACTCAGTGCCACGTTTTAGTTGATGAGGAGGTGTTAGGTTAGGTCACAGGTTGGACTTGATGATCTCAAAAGGTCTTTTCCAACCTAGTTCACTCTGTGATTCTGTAGAAAGTTTTGTTAAAAAGCCAGACCTAATGGTGACCCTGTGAGGTGCAATGGGAAGTCAGGCACCAGCAGGATCTGTGCCTACATGTAGGGAAAGAAAACTGCTGAAATAAAACTGCATTTAACACTGACTCTGGACCCCCATGCACTGGGTGTGAGGCTGTGGTGGCTGTGTTGGGCATCTTGGCCTGATTCCATATCTTGGGAGCCACTTTCCTCCTGCTCAAGGCCCTGGTAATGCTGGCCCTGACCCCTGACGCCCTGACCTCAAAAGGCAGCCCTAAGCATTTTGCACTGAAGAGGCAGAAAGGCCAAGCTTGTACAATACTTCTGCTCCTCCATTAAATTTTCCAGCCTCCAACTATTTTTCACTTGGGGGATTTCCTGGCTGTGATGCGTTTAATTCCTCAGTAGATACCAGACCTTCTCCCTTGGCCTGTGCAGGTTCTCCCCAGCAGCAACACACAATGCCTGGGTGCAGAACCACTTCCTGCCCACTGTGAGCCTTCCCTTGGCACCCCTTGTCCCATCCAAGATCAATCCTTGACCAGTCAGCCCCTCTCCATCTCCTCCAGACTTCTCTGGATTTTGTAGACACCCATCATATCCCCATCCCAGGGACTGGTTTTCCCCACTTGCATCAGCTTCATGGTTATTTCACCAACCTCCCCTGCTTCCTATAATTTATAGATTTTTTTTTCCATGTCAAAACCTTCCTTCTTTTCCTATGGCTCCTTTGCTCCCTTGGAGGCCTTCACTGAGCTACTTGGTCAAAAGTGGACCTTGCAGTAATGTGGAAAGATACAGAGCCCTGTTGGTCAACCAAAATCAAGATATTCTTAAGAAAGCAGCAGTGGTTAGGAAAAAATATGGGCCAAGCCACCCCAAATAATTTGCAAATGTCTTTGATCAAGACATCACAGGCAATGCTTAGAAACAGCAGAAACTTTCCCAGTCACACTGGGATTACTGGTAACCAAGGCTTTCTCAGTGGCATTACCTTAATTAGGAACATTGCACGGACTTTGCCCCTAATCCTACATGGAACGGCATGTCCCAAGGGTGGTCATAGTGAAGGAAAGCAGGGGCCTGTATTTGCTTTTTTTTCTATCTTGTAACCAGAGTGTCAGTATCATAGGACAAATGAGCTGGCATCAAGAGCCTTGCTAGAAATTGTTTATTTTTTTCCTAAAAATATGAAGAGGCCAAAGTGTTCAAGTATGAGCAGCCCAAAGCAGGCATCTACTTGGACTCTGTGGGTAAGGCTGGCATTTTCCAGAGATGCTGAGTCCCATCCTCAGGGAGTACACTGCATGCTCTGGTTGCTCCAGGCTAAAATTCTTAAAATGTTAGAGCTCATGGCCTTATTTGTAGGACTACTGGGCAGCAGGACTTGGGATGTCATTTTGTCTCCTGAGTAAAGATTCTTGGTGTCTGATGTGTATCTCAAAGTAAACATCCTCCAGGTTTAGTTGTGCGTCTACCCCCTATGGCCGTGTGGGGCACGAGCAATGGCTGCTGGCAGTCACATGTAACTGCAGTGTTTGCTGCCTCTGTGCTGGTAACAAACACGGTGATGGTTTAGAGGGGAACATAAAACATCAGGGACTCCACAGAGAGCAAAACACGTATCTCCTGCTGGGTCAAACAGCAGCACTCTTCAAAGTGTAATGAAAATATCCAAAATTTCCAAATGGAGAGTCATTGCCAAGAAAGGAAAAGAAAATACAGCAAAGATTGTGGCATGCTTAATAATAAAACCTGTAATAAAACATATGAGAAAAAGAGCTGGATGAGCAGCCTAGAGAGAGAATACAAAACCTGCCAGCAGAAATTTTCAAACATCATCTGAAGCAGGAACTTCGTGGGAGTCAGGAGGTCAGTAAATAACTGGCACAAATGCAAGAAGGGCAACCAAAAGTAGGGCAGTGTAGAAAGGCTGAATGGATTATTGGCTGTAGTGCTCCCTTCAGACATGGTCAGGGAGGTCGTGGCACTCACTCTCTGCAGTTTGAAGTGTTATCAAACAGAAGTGGCAACAGAGGAAGTTTAAGGAGGAAAGAAAAAAATAAGATAAATAATCTGTGGCAAAGAACCAGCCCAAATGTTTTGAGTTACAGGAAACTAAAGATGAGATTAAAAAAATTCTAAGGAGTGTATTAAATTCTTATTTAAGGCAACCTTGACACCAAAGGGCTGCAATACAGCAATATTGCCACTCTTAAGAGGGATCCTTGCACAGCCTAGGGAGACACAGGTCCTTAGGCTCCAGTTCAGCATCAGGCAAGTCAGTGGAAGCAAAGAAGAGTATTTACAGACAGATAAGCATGAGAAAAGTCAATGCAGCTTTTGTAATGGGAACGCCTGACATCCATGATGGTATCAGTAAGAACATAAATGTGCTGAGCAGATCAAGGTCTTGTGCCAGTGTTTGCAAAAAGCTTTTGATAAGAATCCTCCACCAAGGCCCTTAAAAAACTCCATTTTCATGGAGTAGGAGACAGATCTAGCCCTCAGGCTGGAACAAAGAATAAGCTGACAATGATCACAGCAGTGATAGTATCAGAAGGTGCTCAGAAAGATAAGAAGGGATGAATAATGAAGTAGTTAAGCTTGCTGATGCCACAAAGTAATTAAGAATAATCAAAACTTAAGTTGACTTTGTGAAGCTGCAGAAGGAGCTCTGATACTGATGGAGCAACAAAATGATATTTTTCTTTGAACTTCAGAGGTGAAAAATGTAGTGGACAAAACCATTTTACCCACAAATACCCAGCAATACTCTCTGAGTTAGTTCATACAGAGCATGGAATGGCTGCCCAGAGAGGTTGTGGAATCTCCCTGTCTGGAGATCTTCAAATCCCACGTGGATGTGTTTCTGTGTCACTTGCTCCTGTGATCCTGTGATCCTGTGTTGGCTGGATTGGACTGTATGATCTCCACTGGTCCCTTCCAACCCCAACAAATCTGTGATTCTGTGATTTTTGGAAGGAGGCACTGACATCTTGTCTTGTGTGAGCTATTTACTTGTCTGATTCTTACCCTCTTCCTCTATTAGCAGATGTTAATGGCCCAGCGCTGCAGACAGGATCCTGGGCTCAGCAGCTGTTTTATCTGATCCAGCACAGTTGTTATATTCCCTGTTACATTGTAATGCATGTCTCAAATTATTACTTTGGAAATAATAACTGTTTCTCACGGTTTCGATGAAGCAAAGATGTGAGAATCCTGAATTCCACATCCTAGGGAAAAATGGCGAGGGTGGGGTGGGGCTGGGGTCATTGTATTAATCCATTTCAATTTTCTAAAGTTTACAGGAAATTACTTATGAGGCATTTCTTCTGCCTTTAGAGGCTGGCAGAAACTCAAGTCCAAAATGCATTAAATATCTTACCTCCACCCAGCCCTCAGTAAGGGTTAAAGAGAGCAGGAATCACAAGTTGCCCACAGATAGCACAGAAATTTAATTACCATTTAGAAACATTGGCTCGGCAGGAATTGCCTGGATTGGTGGCTATCACAGCTACATGCAAGTCAATATCCCAGCACAGACACATTGATCAGACAATCTCAGAGCTGGTGGAGAAGCACTGTGGTTTCTGGCTCCTCTCCTCAGGCATTCAGGCTGAGCAGAAAGTCCTGAGCTGTCTCTTAACGGCCCCAAGGCATTTAGCATAATCTAGCAGACCCCTTGAATTTCCTGAGAGAAAAACATGACAGCTCCTTTAAACCATTGTTTATACCGTTGTTATTGTGTACCAGCTTCTGTTTATGCTGTCACTAATCTTTTCAGGTACTGAGCCAAATACTTGTATTGGCTCAGTATTGTTTTGGTTTGTTGTGGTTTTGGGTTTTTTTTATTTGGGAAGGGAAACTCTGCAGAAATAGTTTAGATAAAAATCAGTGTTGTTGCCTAACATCACTTTTCAGTGTCCTCTTTCTCTTTATGCTCAGTACTATATGCCGATGGGGCTTTTACAATTCTGTCTCATGGGAAAAAGAGAGAAAAAACATCACTGTAAAAGCTGGGAGTTGCAATGTGTTGTTATTAAAAGATTTCTCAGAATGTCCAGAAATTTGAAACTTCTATTTCTATCCATCTATCTTAGGCATAAAATATACAGCGGAAAGTTCACCTGCAACAGTAGTGGATGGTTTAGCACTTAACATTTTGCTCAGGATATTCACAGGCCACACCTGATGAAGTTATACCGAAAACAGTGGCAATCCTTCAGCTATGTGATATCCGTCCTAAATCATCTGAGATGTTGGGACCTATTGCTCTTAAAAGCAACAAGCAATTACAGAAATTGCTTCAAATTGTGTGTTTGTTGTGGGACAGCTTCAATGTCTCCCTCTTTTTAAAAGTGGTACTTTTGTTCCTAATGTGCACAGACCAATGTCAGGTGTGCTAAATCCAAGATAATTTCAATACTTACATGAGCTGCCTCAGCCTAGTACTTACACACTTCTGGTGGGATATGGTTTTATCCCTGCACTGCTTTAATGCCTCCAGAAGCCACTTAATAGACAGTGTAGCCCAAGGTGGCCTAGTTGGCCTCAGACGAACAGCACAAGGGGGATTTCAACTGTTCTTTTATAAGAAAGAGTTGACCTGGATAGGGGCAAAAGATTCCTCAAACTAATTCGTTTGGAGGGAGGAGGATGGCTACCTAGTTAAAACAATTGAAGTACTGAATTAAATACACATATATATATAGGTAGATATTTGATATAATCATTCAAGTTGGAAGAATGTTTTTCCTCATTAGTTACATAACAGCTATTTTCCTCTAGCATTGCTCATGGTTATTTGCACGCTCCTTTTTTTCAAAGAAATGTCATTCCAGGAAATTAGGAAACTGTGGGAACTGTTTATCCGGGCATGCCCATCCAGGAAAGGACTGGTGGGTTACATCTTACTTCCCCTAGGCTATTTACAAAGAGATGTGTTAGTGCACAGTACTAAACCCTGCTCTGATTGTACCGCAGTAGCAGAGGTACAAGGCTTCCTCATAAGGAACACCCGGCTGGAAAAGTGCATCCGTGCCTCCCACGAGACCAACAGCATCAGCCTGGCCAGCTGCAAGGAGCACTCCCAGCAGCAGCAGTGGGGCTGGGATCCCGACACGGGCACCATCGTCAGCCTGCACAGCAGGCACTGCCTGGCGGCACGCAGGATGCACCAGCACGCACTGGTCAAGCTGGAGCCCTGTGGAGACTGGGAACGCCAGGCATGGTCCTGCAGCAAGAAGGGACACTTGACTCTGCAGAGCTTGGGCTTCCACCTTGGCACCAAGGAAGGAGGCCACAAGGTCTTTGTCTCGAGGGAGAAGGACAAGTTCAGCAGGTGGAAGACGCTGGCAGATGAAACCATCTGTGCTGCGGCCCGGACAGCAGCTCAGAGGCGCAGCAAACCAACACAACAAGCTCTAGACACACATGTGTGGATCTATGAAAGTAAGATGAGGTAGATTTAGTGTCAGATAACATCTAACTTTCATGTCATCCAAGCCATCTAACACCAGGCTTGCACATGTCATTCTAACCCATGTTCACTTTGGCCCCACCTGGAGAAACACCAAATGGCTCCAGCTCAACCCCACTACCTGGTACCACTGGTTTCCAGTAGTGGCTGTTCAGTGTTTTCCAGAAGCATGCAAAATCTTATATGATCAAGTCTCCAAAACCCAGCTGCATTTCTGAGGACAGGCAAATATTTTGGTAAAATATTTCTGAATTTGTGCCCACAGCTAAGAATAGTGGAAATTGCTTGAGCCTCCCAAGCACAAAACACCCAAGGAAGTCTCCCAAAGTCAGGTACTTTAGACTTTGAAAGAGCTTATAGTTCTTGGGGATGTCTTTTTTGGCAAAACATCTGGAGCTGAAAACCTCTTTTAAACTTATAAAAATTACTGAGAATTAGCTGTATCAGAAATTATTGCTTCTGTTTCTGAAATGGAAGTCCTCTTCTGTGAGACACCAACAGTGCACCTTTCACTAATGAAACCTAGTTCTAACCTTCATTCCATGTTCTCACTATCCTCAGTGAACCTTGCTGCTGGTGCCCAGTGTAGCCATAAAGACACTGGTGAACATGGCAAGCAGTGGGAGGTAGCTTCAGTGTCGCCCTTCCTTTGCATTAGGAAATCCCAGAAGATTACATAAAAAATTATTAAAAATGGGATTTATATTAACCATTTATTGCCTTGGCCTTTGCTGAAGAGAATCCAAACTCTGCTTTCACAAGTGTTCACTAGCCTTTGTCTTCGACTGGACACAGAAAGGGCAAACACCCTGGTCTTGTCACAATTTTAGGAGTTTGACATAAGGCTACCAGGCATGGTCATTTTACCAAGATGTAGCTGTGATCATTTGTTGCATGCCCAGTGAAGCCCACAGCCGACTACTGATAGCTCATGGTCCAGTCTGTTTCCCACTTTCATTTAAGTCCTTTCTGCAAATAAAGGTGGTTTTCGGCACTTTTCTTGTAAAGTTGTGTGCAGAACTGAGACCTGAAAATCACATTCAGTTCCTCCTCTCCTCCTCTCCTTTCTCCCACGCCAGAGACCCAAAAAGACCTGGTGTTTGTAATGGTTTTTATGTGTTTGTCCTCTCTGTAGGTGATGAAGTTCCCAAAATTCCTCAGGGAAAATGATTTCCCTGACAGGATGCTATTCCTCACCTTAAGGCTGATGGACCCAATCAGATTTTGAGCTCTGCAGAAATGAGTAAAGAGAAAATGTGATGTATCTGGTTGCCATAAGCAGATGGATTATAAGTATAACCTTTTGACACAGAGACACTGTATCTACTTTGAAATAAAAAGAGATACATCAGCTGCTTTGGCTGTCATGTGTAGAGAAGGTGGCCTTTTTCCCCTTAAGCTTTTTAATTAGCCAACTGGAAGGTCAACATGTAATTATCACAATAGTTACAAGTGTTAGTGTTCGTTTAACATTAAGTTAAATATGGACTATACAAATTAGATACCATCATAGGCTAGTTAAATATAGGCTAGGAAATACGTGGAACATTTAAGATATGGGAAAAAGGCATGTGAAAAGAGCATTTTCATTCCCCAAGGCAATGCTCCTGGCAGCCCAGGGCTGCCTTGGAGCCAGGATCCCTAAATAAGGCTGTGAGGGTAAACATAGAGCAGCTTTTGAATCAGGCTGTGCCACTCGGTGCGTCTCACGCAAAGTCATAATTTTCCTATAAATCCCATGGTTCAGTCTACTGGAGGGAACCTCTGACTACTCAGTAACAACATCAAAGTCCAATATATTTGTTTAGGCATTTCTTATCTGACTTCCAGCTGATCATCAACAGACAACTTATACTTCAGTGGGTTATCTGCTCAATAAGTTACACCTGTGTAGCTCACGAGCACCTGGGTGCTCATGCCACAGGATGGGGTGGGGTTTGGATAGGCAGCAGGGAGCCCTGAAGCCACAGTTTTCTTGGTCTTGGCATGTGAATCATTGCAGCAGAGAGGTGAATTGCTGACACCAAACTTCACACAACCTCCCCTCTAGCAGCAGTTGTTTGCCCACACACCCTACTCTGCAGTAGGACTGGAGGGCAAAGGAAGGTATGGAGCCTTGCAAGAGGTATGCCCTACTTACCAGCCTTTGGATCCCATTTTTATATCTGCAGTGCTGTTAATAGCTGTGATTCTTCCATTTGCCTCTTCCTCACACATCATCCTTTAACAGCTGGTGTTGCACTCATACTTTTAAAACCCATGACCACATCTATCACCAGAAAACAAGCTCTGCTTTGCTTGTTGATTCCATCTTGAGAGGTTCATTTCACCTTTAAAATCTGTGACAGCTGAAAGCCCCTGATGCACAGGAGGAGGTGATTGCTACTGCACCACATCCTTCTCGCCCTGCAGGACAGAGAACCAAACCAGCAGGGCTTCGTTCCTTTTCCTTGCTGGGCAATGAGCATATCCAGGCTCCTGTACAAAAAGCAAATGATAATCACACAGATCTTTGCTTTATTTCCTTCCAAGCTAAAACCATAGATTCATCAAAGATCGATGCTGTGGACAGAGAGTCTTCTGTGAGCTCGACTGACCCCCCTCTGGCTAACAAGTTCAACAGCACAGTGTCTCCTGCAAAGACCAAACAGGCACAGCTCCCAGCAAATGAGGGTGAGCACTTTTCTGAATGTGTAAGTAGGAACAGCAGGAAGGAAAGTGTGGGCAGCACACTTTTTTGAGGTTACTCAGCTGTTTGCAGTGGTGGAAGAGTACCTGAGGATTTCTGAACTTCCATGTGTACCACTGAGTGCTTTCACCCAGCATGCTGAGGAGTTTCCCTTGGGAAGCAGTTCAGTGATATGGGCTTAACCTGGAGGCATAGCCACCAACTGTTTTAGGAGCAAAAATTATCTGTGGTTGAGGAACACCAAATGACAATAAAGTTTCCTTTTCTTTTCTGGGTCTCATACAAAAGGGATTTGTGGTTACAGTGAAGCCTCATGAGGAACCTGGACCCCTGGTCCAACTAGAAGCTGCTAATCAGAGTCTTTCTGCTTTTCTCCCACTAGATCCATCCCACAACCACTCCAAGAAACATGGAAATCGGGGGAAAAACACTGGGGCCAGGCTTGCAGGTAGGTCCAGGGATCAGCCAGAGGAGGAAGGGACCAGGTAGATGAAGGTTCATCAGTGCCCCTGTCCTTCCGATTGTGACAGAGATACATTTCCCTGGGGTACTGCTGAGGATGCTCAATAGGGAATGAGGGCACAAAATTACCTGTCAGAAAGACTCTTTTTAAATCTCCACAGGCCTGTGATAAAAAAAATAGTAAAAAAATGAAAATCAGCTGCTAACACTCCTGCTTCCCTCCAGCCCTTCTTATTTTGTATCAGAAAGATGCAGAGTGGAGAAGCATGAGATATTATTGTCTTCGTAGAAAGAAAGAAAAGTTTTTGTGGCCACTTTCAATAGAAGGATGCTGTGCAGTGTAAAAGCAGCTGTAAGACGTCGATCATGTAGACAAAGCACTTTTCCTGTTATCTGGCATTTTTCTGGGACATTACAGGTGATTTTTTGTGGCAGTCGTGGCTATTGCATAACAGCAGGGATATGTACAGCAAACATGTGATGTTTTCTCTGATACCCTTTCAGGCACGAACTGGAAGACAGCCATGCTGGTCCTCAGCCCCTTGGCATTCATACTGGGACTAATAATACTGACACTCAATGTTCACTACAACAAGTAAGTGACAGTGAGGTTCATTTGCCATGAACATCAACTTAAAGAAAAACTCCAACATCTCAAAACTAAAGTCTTGGTCTTGGCACCCTTCCCCATTCCACACCTGATGTCACTGGCTCTCAGCAGATGGGTCTGGTCACCAGTGTGTCACCCTTGGGGATTTCTCCTCTCTGCCACTCAGTTTATCCATCCCACTCACTGACCCACCCAAATGCAGCCACTAATGTCGGCTCCTCCTCCCCTACACATCTTGTGCCATCACTGAAGGAAGTGGCATTACAGTTGCTGACGTGGAGAAGCAACCAAGTGACAGACAGGCGCAGTTACTCTCCTCTCTTCTCTTAGGAAGAAGAAAATCCTCTCTGCTCTGAAGAGCTCTCCAGCCAACAGCAGCAGAGTTGATTTAAGGGAGCCAGCCCCCTTGCGAAGGGGCCCCCAGCCGTACCTTCCACCATCCCGCTCCCCTTCCCTGAGGCGTGGAGAGATCCTCATTGAGTGGAAAGATGGGACTGTCACTCCTCTTTTTGACAACATCAATTACCAAGTGGACTAGCTCCAAAATGACAGAGCGTTTGCTCCATCCCGTGTCACTGTTCCCACCAGGAAGACTGCCACCACAGCTGATCTCCTCCCTACCCTTGCTGTTTTGACAGGAAGCATAATTTGGGTTTTTTTTCTAAACACTTGAGTACAATCTCCTTGCACAGAACAAGGTTGAAGCAAGCAGAGTAGATTGTTTGGTTTGTATAGGCACATGCTGCTTAGCAATTTCAGAGCTGCTTTAACCCATAAGAAACCCCAGGTTTCCCTAAATGAAGCTGGGACTTCTGCCAGCTGCAACTGCCCATTGAACCAAAATTGTGAATCTTTGAAGACAAGGCAAAAGGTAAAAAGCAAAAGTCCTGATGATCCTAAATTCTTTTTAAGATAAAACTAGTTGCCAATGAACACAGAAGGCCATCAGTTACACTGTGAGAATGTAATTAATAAGCATTGCCTTCTATAAAATCTCTTCCGGGTATCTGTCAAAATAGTCATCTCCACTAAGTTGTCAATTAAGCATACAGTAAGTCATTTTTCTAATTTAAAATGTAGCACTCCACTGTCCCCTCTGCATCACTGCAAGAGCCCTGCTGAAAGAGCATGTCTCTCTCAAAACTTCTCCATATTTAGGATGTACTAAACCTTATTATAACACACATCCTCTTTTATTATATAGACTGGCAAGAAATGTCGGTCATGCTTGTTGGGGATATTGCATATAGAGCCACTTTATTCCAGCTTCAGTCTCTGATTTCCTATAATCATATGGAATAGTCAATTAATAGATACATTGCTCCACCAGAGCAGTAATACAGTTGTTTTTCTTTTAGATAGGAGTAAGACATTGTTTTCAGCCTTTACACTTTTTGTTTGAGCAAAATTACCTGCAACTATCACACTCAATCCTGATCTTTTCTCAGTGAAATCTGCAATGTCTTAGTACTTTCCTAATATTCATGAATGCATGCTTTCTTTCTCTCTGATTCTGAGATGATGTAATCATGGCTATAAGTCAAGAGTTATGTGGAGAAAGAAACAATAACACCAGGAAATTACAAGTATGAGCTGTGTCAGTGCATTTGTTCAGTAGAGCAAGGGAAACAGTATCCTCACGTCTCTTACTTGAGCAACGCCTTTCACTTGGCCTAAATTAAGCTGTTCTGCTATTTCATTGTAGCTTGAATTTCTCTTGAGTTTGGTTTTATTTAACCTACAGCAGAAGTAAGGTCTCTCCAGGGAATTTAAAATCTCTGGGTTTTTAAAACTATTTTAAAATCTCTGGTTGTTTGTTTGTGAGGGTTTTTTAATTATTTTTCTTTTCAAATGGTAAAAAGTTTACTGTCATAAGATATTATTATAACCAAAAACCTAACTGGTCTTAAAAAAAACAAAGCAAGCCCTATTGGTTCAGGGCATAAATATCATAGAGGTTGGAAATAAATATCTTTGCCAGGCAGATTATTCCATAATTATTTACTGGAGGGTTTCCCAGATGCTCCTTGGGAAAATATTTTACTATTAGACATGGGCAGAGGAAGAACTCTTTCTTCACCAGTGAGCAGCAAGAATCAGAGTTAAATTCTGACTTTCCAACAGTTCTACTTTAAATGAAACTCAAGGACTCTGGGATCAAAAAATGTTTAAGAATCATTTTACTCACAAAATTTGTGGGAATACATTCTGTACATAAATCACTTAAAATGCACACACAGTGCCTGACCCATTATCTCAGTTACACCCCTTGGAATTTTGTCCAAGGAGCACATCACCTTACAGCGCACAGCACTGGTCACCCTCCAAAACCTTGACACGCTTTGGGAACTGTGTGTGAGCAGTACCATCAAAAAGGAAATACTGGCTTGGAGCTGAGCTAATGTGTTTTCCAAAGCACCAAGTGCCTGCGTTCATTACTGCTGAATGGGCAGAACCGATGACTTGTTAATGACTCTCTAACTCCAGCTTAATATGCTAATCTTGCTCATAAACAGGAAGGCAGCAACACCATTGTTTACACAGCACTGATTAAATGGTACCTCAAACTATAATGAAAAACCAAAACTGAGGCTGCACAGGCTTTTAAGTCTTCTCTCCCACTCTCACTGGTTGTTACACTCAGCCACCACCTGAGTGAAACACTTCTGAGCAGTGTTCATAATCAAAATAAAGCCTGACTGTAATGTGGACAAGCACTGAAGTTTTTTATGTGTATACCTACATACATATTTATATATAAAAGCCTCCTTAGACTGCATCCCTTTTTGTGAAACTATAAATATATGCAATTTTAAATCACTCTACTGGAAGATAAGAGAGTGACAGGCAAAAGACTCCTGTTACACTGATACCAACATTAGTAATGTCTGCTACCACAAAAGATGAGTGGCTGCAGCCATAGAAGCACTGATAGAATGAAACAGACTCAAGATTGCACGTAAGTGTGGATATCCTGTGCAGAAAATGGATTAAATATCCTTTCCCAACCCCCTGGAAAATCTATGGCTCAGGGGTCTGTTAAAGATCAAAAAACTAAAAGAGGCAAAAGAACTTCAACTTAAATACCGTACCTCAACCATTTACTAAGACAGTCTGGATGGAAAATGTTCTCACAATACTACATTATGTACATAAATTCATGATACAAAAAAAAAGACCTGAAATGATCTGACAAGTTATCACTGCATATTACTGGAAGAGCTGGGAATAGAACTACTGTTTCCTCATTTGAAATTCAAGGTATGACTTCTGCAGTAAGCGTTTTGTTATTAAAAATCCCCATATGCTCATTTTCTCAACTCTCTAGCTTTACATCAGCAAGTCAAGATGTATCAAGTGTTTGATTTTTCAAAAGGACCTGTGGTTGTTCAGCACTTCAAGGAAGAAAAAGAAAGGGGAGGAAAAAAGAAAAAGAGACAGAGAGAGAGGAAGCCTTTTGTTAGCTCTGGGCTTCAATTCAGACATCTCTGGCTTATGGTTCAATCAGACTACACTTTTTTGTGCTAGCTAGGAGAGACAAAAGCACAATCTCTTTAAAAGCTCCATGCATCCTCACTGCATTTCTACAGATTAAAAAGAAAAGAAATCTACATTTCTGCAGCCATATAATTCTTCCTCCAGTTTAAAACACAAAAAGCACATCTGTCTCCTCAAGAAATCCCCTTATACTTCATAAAACCACTTATTCTCTGGAGCAGAGAAACTGATGCACTTCTTTCAGCATTGCTTGCATGTCCTCATATTCTGCAAGTTTGCAGGCTTCCTCCAGCTTCAGCCACTGGAAAGCTTGGTGCTCCTCCGACAGCTTGATTTCTGTGTTGCAGTCCTTCATTTCTGCCAGCCAGTACACGACGGTCTTGGGCTTGCCATGGACAGGGTAGTGCAGCTCTTTCTTGTAGCCCTCGATGAGGGTGAGCTGGCTGGCCTGCAGACCAGCCTCCTCCTGTGTTTCCCGGAAGGCTGTCTGCAGGTCATCCTCCCCAGGGTCCACGTGGCCTGCCAAGAGGGTGGAAAAGTGACTCTCTGGGAAGGAAACGCATGTTTTGCTTTAATCAGGAAATGCTGGGAGGCAGAGATGAGAGTACATGTTAGCTGACACAGGACGAAATGGAAATTGGAGAAGAGAGATTGCTTTTCCAGACCTCATGTCTTGATTTATCTTTGTCTTGTGGCTTTTAGGATCATTGTTTATCCCTCACCTCCTGAAACTTCCATCAGCCTCTCAGCATCAGACATCTTTTCTTCCCACTCCTCCCCTCCACTTCTGGAGTACTCTACACCCATAAAGTTCCACCTTAGATTATACTGAGGACTGAGTCTCTCATTTTTCCTTCATCCAGTTAGAGCAGAGACAGGTCATCTGAGAGTCTTAATCCTCTCTCAACCATGTCCTCTCACATAAGCTTAAGGCTCAATTCTGAAAAACTCTTACTTGTGCCAACAGTCCAGAAACAACAGGACCAGGCACAGATATGTACCATTTAAAAGGTGCATTTTATTTAGGCAGCCAGGAATTTTTCTCTTCCATACTCCCCTCTAAAACAAGCAACAAGTCTAAAAGCCAGTCCTTTCACCAGATAGGTAGTTCTCCTAGGACACACCATTTATCTTATGCTGCTCAGAACGAGAGGTGCCACTACAAACAAAGGATAAATATAACACATCCCCAGCCGTTTGTACTTATGTTGAGAAATGTCAGATTTGGTTTTCTCATGAAAGCTCCGGACCAGAACATAAATAGAACAAGCCAAGCAATATCTCAAAAAAGCAACACAGCAGGAGCTGGGACATTTTGGGAGGCAAAATGAGTTTAAACTCTAATTTGTCCCTGGTGTCACTCCATTTTCTATATAGCTGGCTCCAAATAGCTATAATTTCACCACAGAGATTAATTGTTCCTCTGGTCTCAGATACCCAAAGTGCCCTTTTAGTACCACAACTGGGGTATGTGGGAAGTTTGTTTTGCCTTTGCAACAGGTCCCACTCACTTCCCTGCCTGTGTATCAAAAGTGTGAACACCTCTTACAACATGACAGCACCTCAAATATAAAATACACTTTTCTTTCAAGCAGCCATTGTGCAGAAAACAGCATCTGATGCTGATACCTGTTGATACCTGTTGATAATCTCAGGTCTAAGCTCAGTAAGTTGCCACGTTTCTGCAGTATTGTCTACCTGCAGAGCAGAAAAAGGACTGCAAGCAGCACCTCACAGACCACAGATTTCAGATCCTCCCACCTGTTCCCACTGGTGCAGTTCTAATAGATTGAGAGGGAAAATAAACCCTACATTCCCTTCCTATCAGCCTCAGCTAGTGCAAAGTCAGTCCTAGGGGCAGAGATAAGGCTGATGAGGTTCATGTGAGGGGATCTAAGCAAGTCCAGTTTAATCCTGTAAGAGTTGCAGCAGCTTAGAGAACTTTTAAAATAACAAGGTACAGCTGTAGCTGTAAACTGGCTTTTGTGTGTGCTTTGAGAGACAATTACAACTTCTCCTTCTGGCTCCTGTCCCATGGAATCCATGTCAACATCACATACATGTTACCACACTGCACATCCCAGGGCCACCTTGGAAGACCACTCCTATCACAGGTATTATAAAACGAATAGTTTCTCTTCATTAAATTTCCCCAAATCAACATCAAGCTTCTATTACAGGCACCATCAGATTGTGGTCTTTGATCTCTAAAATCTGAAGCAGTGTGTTGAGGGAGGTGATTCTCCCCCTCTGCTCTGGTGTGACCCCACCTGCAATGCTACATCAGTCTCTGGAGTCCTCAAAAGGGAAGGACATTCACCTGCTGGACTGAGTTCAGAGGAAGCCAGGAATACGATCAGGGAGTGGAGTACCTCTGCTTTGGAGACAGGATGAGAGAGTTGGGGCTGTTCAGTTTGGAGAAGGCTCTGGGGAGACCTTAGAGCCCCTTCTGGGGCGTAAAGGGTGGTGGCTTATAAGAAAATTGGGGACAGACTTTTGAAAAGGGCCTGGAGTGACAGCAGAAGGGCTCCTGCTTTTCATGTAGGAGAGGGCAGACTCAGACTACAGACAAGGAAGACTTGCTTTTACTGTGAGGGTGGTGAAATACTGGCACAAGTTTCCCAGAGAAGCAGTGAGTGCCCCATCCCTGGAAACATCCAGGTTGGATGGGGCTCCAAGCAACCTGCTCTAGTTGAGGATGTTCCTGCCCACTGGTGGGGGCTTGGACGAGACAACCTCTAAGAGTCCCTCCCAACCTACACTATGCCATGATTCTGGGTGTGTGAGATGTATGCTTATGAGACACTTAGCTCTCTACCAAAATACCTACAAATAATTTAAATCAGTTGTCCAGAATTACTGTGTTCCCAGGGATCCTTCCACAAGGGCTTCTTTTCACAACAATCAATCATGTCCCAGCAGATGTTTTTTAGCTTTCCACTAGGCTGGAAACTCAAGTCCCTTAGGCTCTTGGTGGAGTAGACAAAGGGGGAGGTTTGGAAAGTTTTGTTCTTTCCCTCATTAGAAGAGCCTAGCTGACACTGTTAAAAGACTTTTTTTTCCTCCAATTTGCAAGTTCTTGTTTATAAACTGCGGCACCATGCTTTGAAAGTGACACATTTTACAAAATAAGAAGAAAAACTATCAGGAAAAAATCTGAGGTGGTAAAAAACAGCATGCAAGAAGATCTACAGGGAACCTGAAGTACTTCTGTGCTGCATTTTTCCTCGTGCCAGGGCTGCGACTGTGTACTACCAAACACTGGCTCTTCCACGTGCCTTCACAGAGGAAGTGCTGCTCTGCCCAGGGACACAGGGCTTGTTTTCTGCTCTGAGGCCCCACTGATGACCAAGAATAGCTGGTAAGGTGAATTCTCCTATCTGTCCCTCTCATCTCTATTGCATTAGGCAAGTGATCTCCATCAATGCATCTGCATCTCCTAAGAAGAGTGTATTCAAGTGTTCTATTACAGATTCCAGTTTGCCTTCCTGCAGACTGTGACCACAGTCCTGCAGACTGTGACCACACACGGGTCAAACAATCCTGCATTGGCAACACTGCAGGTGCCTGGCAAAGGGTGAGACCCGAGGCAAGAAGGTAGAACATCCCCTCATTGCCTCGCTTCAGCGGTGTGCACACCTTGCCAGAAACATCAGACACCTGAGGAGCTCGGCTGGGTGACAGCCCCTGCCCCAACCCAGATCAGTTGTGCCCAACATTTTGTACAGCCACAACCTGCAGAGGATTTCAGGCTCAAAACTGCCCCCCCACCTGCGTCAGGAGCACCATCAGACACACAGCACAGCCAGCAGCTACTCTCAGGTGGTAACTGCCCCTCTAAACTGACCTCAGCCAAAATCCTCTCTGCAGCCTGACACCAATGACCTCCAGGAGTGTTACCAGAACAAACATCACCTTTGGGTGGGGTCCAGTGGTGGGTCCCGTAGGATGTCTGAAGCAGGAGGTACTCGATGCTGTCAGTGACCTTAGAGGATGGTGCTGGCTGCAGCCTCCTGTAGATGATCAAGCCACAAGCTCTCACAGCCATTCCCCTCTGCCAACTGCACCAGGAGCTGCGGGACAGCACAAAACATGGGGCTCCAACAGACCAGCTGTGTTTAGCCAGCAAACAGATCTCAGCACAGTAAAAAAGTTGTCCACCCCTTTGAAGTTACTACAGAATTAAATTGTATATTATTAGCTACCTTTGAATTGTAAAAAAAAATTTCCTTTGTTATCGAGAAGCATGAAAAATGACCTGGATGTCATGTCTTTGCTGCTGATAAATTACAAACCATATTGCAGGGAGGGGAAAAAAATTACAAAGCAAAAGGAAAGCCACAGATTAACACTCAGAAACTTTTCCACTGCAAAACTGCAAAGGCCCTGTGCAGAGGTAATATCTCACCACTACTGGAACTGGCATATGGAAATAATTGCTCTGGACAGTTTCCCTGGAGCACAGGACTCCTCAGGATATTGGGGCAAAGCTGAGAAAATGAATGACAAAGGACAGGCTCTCTGCTGTCTCACCTAGACATAAGGCTGTCATACAAAACTAAAAATTTCTTAGCACGCGTGTTAAGCACTGATTTGATGTAAACAATAAGGAACACACCTCTTAAATGATAAATATTGTCAGCAATAAGCTACGCAGCCAGCATGAGTAGTCCTATAGAGAAAAAGAAACAATGGAGATAAGTAATCCATGATACAAATCTGGCCGATTCCCAGTTCCGGGCAAAGCTTTGCATTCCGACAGAGACGCACAGTTCAGTAAATAACTTTACGGAACACCGTATTTTCCTGGGACACCATGAGCGGCGTCGTGACACCTCCAGCTTCCAACACGGGAAACCACAGCACGGAGCCCTTCGCCACCAACCACGCCCCCGGACGACGCTCAGCCCTTTTGGTCAACCACTTCAACCGCTTCCTTTAGTTCCTGCCGAGTTCCTTTAGCTCAGCCACAACAAGGACAACACCCGCACTGCGGCCGCCACAGCCCCGCGGCCAGCCCGAGGCACCAGCACCACCTCCCGTGTGCGCCGGGAAGGACAAGGGCAAATCCCAGCGGGGCCCCGGCGCCTGGCCCCGCTGCCCTGCCCTCTCCCCGCCCGCAGACGGTCATCCCCGTGCCCAGGGATGGGGACACTGGGAACCCCAGGGATAGGGACAGTGCCACCCCCACAGCGGCCGCCATGGACCCCCGCCCTCACCTCTGCTTCCGGGTCCGGCAGTGGGCGGGAACCAGAGCATGATTGGCGTCAGCATTAACCAATCGCAGCGGCAGCGCCTAAGCCGGTACCCACTCCGTTCTCGTCCCGCCCTCCAGCCTTCCCCTAGGCCCCGCCCCCATACCCGAGAAGGTCTCGGATTGGCCTCTCGCGGCCGGGAAGTGCCGTAGCCGCCCCTCTCCCCTCTCTCTATTGGCTGGCTGCGCGCGCGAGGCTGCGCGCGGGTGTTTGAAGCGGGAAAAGCGTTGTTGCCATGGAGACGCGGCTTAATGGCCGCCGCCGAGCGGCGCCGCGGCTGGTGAGTGAGGGGGGAACCCCAGCCCTGAGGGGACGGGGACAGCTGGGTCAGGGGGCGTCTAGGGAGATCTCCCTGACCGGCCCCACTGGGCTCCAGACGGGGAAAAGCTGTGGTGGGACAGCTCCGGGAAGGATGAGACATGTCCCCCCTTCAGACACGCGGTGCAAGTCCGGACGCGTGGCGGTTTGTTTAGCTACATTTTTATAACTATAAAATACTTCTCAATTACGTATTTTATATATTTTACAGATAGTACATAGTTTATATAACATGTAAAATATGTCAGTGCAATTAAAAATACATATTTATATGCATTATGTAAAATATATCAAATAGTTAATTACTATTTAAAATATATTTTAAATATATTTTATGTAATATGTATGAAGTGTATTTTTTATGTTTGTATATTTTTAAACTTAAGCAAAACTTTGAAATTATAGAAGAAACCATGAGGGGCATTTGGTAGACCCTGCTGGGAGGATGAGCTCAGGCACGGTTTTCAAATAATTGGCACCTTGCATAACTCGTGGGTTATTTTCTCGGCACGTGGTTGAATATTGGACACTTCCAATATTCAGTATCCCAATATTGGACGTTTCCCCTTCTCCGTGCAGCTGTTCCTGGCAGCTGTTGGGGTCAGCTGCAGGATGGGGCCTCTCTCTTCTTCTGCTGAGGTCACCAGGCTATAATTAGTGTGGGGAGAGGAATAAAATACTCTGACATGCTTTGTGGGGAAACAAAAAAATCTCCAATATTTGTTTGTTTGTCAGCCAGTTTTAGTGACATTAATTAGTATGGATAGAGCAACACAATACTCTGAAATGCTTTCTGGGAAAACAAAAAAATTCCTAATATTTAGTTGTTTGTATGGCAGTTTTAATGACATTGTTTTAGTAATTTCCTCAAGGTGTGTCAGTGGCAAAGGAAAGCCCCATTTCTTACTTGTTGCTGCAAGCAGCAGACCTGTGACAAGCTCCAGCTGTAAAATAGCTTTAAAACCATTTAGCATTAAAACCATTCCCTCCTCTCCAGTTACTTTTGCTGTACTGAAGCTGTAAGTGGTCATCTATTGTCAGTGTCCAGCTTCAAAACAGCTGAACACTTGCTCCAAGGAGCAGTGGAATGTTTAATGCCCTGTTGTTTACGTGCAGTGTAGAGTAATCCTGGGATCTTCCAAAGGGATCTGCTGCAGCGTCAACCACGGCTTCACAGATCCCTACCTTTTGCATTAAACTAAAATTTTGGGCTCATTTTACAATACAGATTCTCTATTGTTGTGGAGCTTGTCTTAAAAAAGTGCAGCTGCGCTTTGACCCTGTTCTTCACAGGAATGCCCTAATTCCCAAGGAATGGGGTCAGAATGATTAAAGGTAAAGCATTTTGTGTGGTGCTCTGTGAAAGCAAATTAGCCATTCACTTCTGGAGAGTTAAATCAGATTTGGCTTTGGATCACCTTAAAAAAAAGAGCTTAATGTTCAAATGAATAAGGAATGAAGACAGATGGGTAGTGACAGAATTAATACCTTTCCCTTTTCCCTGTTCATTCTTTGCTTCTGTATTTCAAGAAACCTGCAAATTCTTTGGCATGAGCAGAACCTGTGATGAAGTGCTGAAGTCTTTTTTGGGGTAAAATGGTTGCAAGTAACAAGTGCAGTGTGCTGCTGTAGTTGCTATCAGGAGAAAACACCCACCTGCTACATACATTTACAAACTTTTAAAGCTCTTTAAGTTTTATTTTATAAGGTACTTGTAGGGGACAATGGTTTACACAGAAAACAAGGTGGTGTTTATGTTTTGTATGCTGATTGGAACAATTTCTATATTTATCAAATACCCTTGAAAATCTTGACTAATAAAATTATGTAATGATCAGGCCAGGGTTTATGATTCAGAGTGGTTACTTTAGCCTATATGCAGGACAGAATGTATCATTTGCGTTTGTAGGAGTGTCACGTAAAATTTCTTCACTTTATTTCCCTAATTTGAAGAATAGGTATAATGACACTTGTGTTCTCTCTCAGTGGTGACACTCAGGAAATCATCTGAATCTAAAATTGCCACTCTAAATTGTCTTAAATTGTCAGATCAATATGAGTGAGCTACAGGGGGATAACAGGACATGTGAGGGTTACTCAAGTGAATGGGGTGCTGAGATCTTTAATAAATCAGAAGTTAATGATGATCAAGGCATAGTGGTTCAAGGCTGCTTTATTCTTAAAATAATCTCTATGGCGCTTATACATCACTTATTTTATACACAGTGATTTCACCGAGCACCTTTGAAGACCTTTCCTCCACCTTGAAAAGTGCATTGAGAAGGAGAAGATCTTGTGAAAGAGGTAATTAATAATTAAAAGCATTTTAAAATGGAGAGTCAGCTCCTAGAGCATAATTTTGTTGTAAGTTAATTTCCTTCAGACCAGAAAAATGTAGCCACTCCTTCCTATTATTTACACCTGACTTTTCTGTTTTTCATCAGCTTTATGACCTTCGAAAAACCTCTAATACTGAAGCTGAGGAAGATTTCTCTTATGACAAGCTACAATCTAATTCTGTTGCTAAGCTTGTCCTTTTCATAGATAATTCTAATGCTTTTTTACAATAGGCACTTACACATTACCAGCATCTGGAAGCCTTTTAAGATCTTTGTAAAATGTCTTGGCATAAGAAACAAGTTGTAGAGAACTCATGTTTGCCTCGTAGAGGTGTCAGGCTGGGTGCACGTGGAGAATTATACCTCCACACTCACTTCTTTCTCAAAATATGTTATATCCAACTATTTCAAGAAGTCCTAGTCTTTTATCTCAACCCTGTTTTCAGTGAAGCTACCCATATCTTTGTGGGGAACAAGACCTAGGTTTTGATATGAAAATACCACAGTGAAGAATGGTGTGGTTTTCTGCTCCATGACATGTTATTCTCATGTGTGAACAAATAACTGAGGAAATGCTGGCTGTTACAAGACTAAAAGTCTTCTGCCTTTTTTTTGCCAGAAGATGGCATTAACAATTTAGGATTATTGAAAACCTCCTCTTAGTTTTCACAAAGCCAATTTTTTTTGATGAATTGTTTATCTGTTATGAAAAGCATCTTCAGACACAAAGATCTCCACAGGGCTGGATGAATTAAAATATTCTTTCAATAAGGAGAAAGATATCCCTTTTTTTTAGAGCATCAGTGATCGAAAGGTGAGAAGAGTTTCATTGGCATTTGCTGTTTTCCCTGAGTTCTTTCATGTTTGAACCACGCAAAATCTTTTTGCAATTGTCTGCTCTTGAGTTTCAAAGTGATCAAAAATGCTGATCCTCTCATTATGCCAACCCCTATTTTTTTCCTGTGGTTAATTCATTTGTTACTCCTTTATTAGTGAACTGGTGGGTTTTTTTCCCTAGCTTGTGAAATTCCTGTCCTGTCAATAAGAAGTTGGTGGAGTTATCCCTGAAACCACTTAGATCCAGTGAGATTTATTCTATCTGGAAAGGCAGATCTCAATTCTCATTAAGAGGCCAGGTCTCATTAAGAAACCATTTAGTTGCTTTCACGTGCCACAGAGCCTTAGCTAATTAGCCACAGAGCTGCTTACATTGCTCTTGTACGTTCTGCAGTACCTACATTACTTGGATTTTCTTAATGCTGAGAATTCTTCTGACTTGTCACTCCATATAATGACAGCCTGTAATTTCCAGCTATTTAAATATATTTTATTTCATTTTTAATTAGAATCTTGACCTTTAATTAGAACCTTGAACCTTGACCTCAGACATAATTCTCTTCCCTTGGATGCTGTTTCTTTATTTAGAAAGTGTCTCCATTGTTTCTGTTTTTATTCTTTTTTCTCTCTACTGTGTTCACCATTATAATTTGAACAGAGATTATTAGGGTCTTTGGAATTAGGATCCTGGATCTTTGGAATTTAGAATCCTAAATACTCCTGAATTAGGGTCTTTGGACACTCTGTATTTAATACAAGGATATATAAAGATGTAGGTGTAATCTGGGATACAGGTAGAGAGTAGACAAAGTAAATTTATTGGATTATTTTTGTCTTTAACAGATTCTCAGCACTTTTGAGATTGATATCTTGGCCTTGAGTTCTAGCTGCTCCTTTCATCAAACAGAAGTTTCCCATGGCAGTGCATACAGAGAGTTGCACAGCACCTGTACTGGTTTTACATCCAAAGCTACCTTATGTAAGAAAGGGGATTCTTCCAAAATGTAGTTCTTTAAGCGAAGTCTCAGGTTCCTGTGTATTTTTATATGTTAGAGAAGTTGGCAAGTAGTGAATGCTTGTGAAACCCTTGCACACATATGGTATTTAGTCTCCCAGATCTCTGGATTTGCTGTCCTCTCTGTCAGTTTTGATTTCCCCCTCCCAGGATCTAGCAGCCTCAGCAGTGACTCTAACTTTACCTCAGGGTTCAAAATCACATTATCTACACATTGAATTCACTTACATGTGAATTCTTTGGTCTTGGAGTTTTTTGTTGTTGAATCTCATAATTTTACCTAAAGCATTGACTCTAAGTCATTTTAGATGTTCTCTGCTGTACATTTTGGCCTCTGTAGTATCTTACACATTCAGCATTTCATTAATCCATTTGATTTTATTGTTGTTATTACTTCAACATAATCTATTAATTAATAACATGGACTCGGATTTGGGGATGACCTTATTTTCTTCTATAATGTTATTGTAGAGAGCCTTGAAAATCCTCACAAAGAATCTACCCTGAACTACAGGGAGGAAAACTTAAAAAGCTTGTTTTTGTTGGGTCTTACTGTGATCTCCAAACATGAGTAAAAGCAGTATTTGTTAAGGTCCTAGACTGAACAAAGATATGAGAAGGCAGTGGGAAACAAATACTTGAAGTGCTATCATTTTTGTGTTTTATGGAAGAAGTAAAAAGATCTGCAGATATTAATCCACTGGGATACAGACAGCTGCACCATGCATTGCCAGTAAGACATAAGTGAAGAAGTTGGGGGATTCGGGGCATACTTTTCAGTGATTCATGTTTCTTTTTTGGGTTTCCCAAGAATGCAAGTATGGCATTCCAGTGGCATATATAGATTTAGAGAAATGCTGTCTTTCAGATTTTGCAGAATTGTTTTTTTGGTTTTTCTGTCAAGGAGACTCAGAAATGCTCAGAGGATTCATGACATAAAAGAGAAAGGTACACAACAAAACTGCAACTTTGCTACAGTTCATCTGTATGATGAGTGGTCTTAATTAGGCAGCTTGAGGTGAGGACAAGTGCAATTTTTTCTCCTCTGGTTAGTTAACCAGGGGTAGCTGAACCACGTTAGACCATGTGCCTTGATATGAAATTGACTGTCTAAAATTAGGCATTTTACATTCTATAGCTTGAGGACAGGGTTTCAGTAGCTGTGGCATTCATCAAGTAGACATCGGGTGTGTAGGAGCTCTGTGGCAGTGAGTAATATTGCCTTGTGCATTTCTTACATGTTGTGTATTGTATATAATTTTAAAATATAGTTTCATGGATAAAATATGTGTTTCATGTTTTACTTTATTGTTGTAATTGCTATTTTCTTTAGTGTTTGTCAGTCTAGTGTATGGTAAACTCGGAGTTAAACAGTCTTCTAGCCTAACTGCAAGTAATGGCATCAGGAAATGTGCGATTTGTTCATTAGTAAGTGTGTCAGATGTGATGTTTCATATGATTCTAATGTTTATTTTGTTTGATTTCTTGTAGGCTCTAGGTTGAAGATGGCATCATGCCTTTATGAATGCCTTCGTGAAGCAGAACTTGAAAAATACTATCCCCACTTTACTGCCTTTGGTCTTCAGAAAATTGATGAGCTTGCCGAGGTTTCCATGGAAGATTACACCAAACTGGGGGTCCATGACATAAATGACCGCAAACGTCTTTTCCAGCTCATTAGAATAATCAAAATTACACTACAAGAAGGCACTGCAAAATTAAGCAAGGAAGATTTTCAACCACATGGCCTTTTAATTCAGCCTCAGGTGACCAAGTCAGGACCCCGTAGACAGCTGCGTTTCGAGTCCTTTTGTGGAGAAGATGATGGAACAGTTAAAGACTCTAAATCTGAATTGTATCAATCACCTGATTTCAGTGCCAATGAAGAGAAGGACAGTGATGGGGAAATACTGGGACACATTCCACCACACGATTCAGAGCCAATTAGATTAACTAGAAGAGACCTAAATACTCCTGGAATAGGTACAAAAAATGACCTGAGCTGTCCAACAGTTTCTGATGATATTGCTCCTCTCCTGGGCGATTCTGAAGTTCCTATTGTACAAAGAGTAACTCATATTTCAGGGTACAATTACGGACTACCTCATTCCTGTATCAGGTAATAATCACTCCCCTTTATTTTGCTAATACTTCAGGTTAGTCATAATTGATTCTTAATTGTGGAGCAGAATCTGTCTTCCTCACCTCCAAATAAGCAATCCAAGCACTACAGAGCAATGCAAAGTCTTACAAACAAGAGAGATATTAATAGGCATTTCCAACTCTCCGAGTCTCATAGAAGGAATCATCTGAATTTGACCAGCTGCTACTCACCAAGGTTGTCTAAGAATAGTCTTTATTGTCTTTCAGTATTTAAGCCTTTCTTTTCTTAGTATTTGAGCCAATCTTTGTCTTTCCACTGGACTATTTTTTTAAACATTATTTTTCCAAAATATGGCATTGCCTGTTGTTAAATTTGTCAAGCTTTTCTTGGTAAAAAGGATACAAGCTGTGGTGGCTATATTTGTTTATAAAGAAATTTCTGAACTGAAGCTTTAAAAGGAAGCTAAATGAATACAGCTGGGAGGGGTTACAGACCTGATGGTGAGAGGGATGCCTTGCAGCTGCTCCTCAGGCATGTGATCTCTAACTTCCATACTTTTCCCAGTGTTGGTACTGGCGGGGCTGGGGTTGTCATGAACCACTGGTAAATCTACTGTGGCAACATTTTTAAAGCACTAAATATTGTTTTCCTGATTCACCAGCAGAGCATGTATGCCTCTGCACACATAATACCAGTATCTAGCTTTTGCAATGCAGTCATGGTAGTTAATGTGCAATGAAAAGAGGTAGTTTTATGAAGTTAGGTCTGGTCTGGGAAGGCTGTGGAGAAAGATATGGTACAGGGAAAGATCCATGGAGTTGAGGTGTCAATTACAGCTCCCACCTGGAGTGCTTGTAGCCTGGAGGGAGAGATGCTGCTGCCATGGTGGAAAAGTACTAAGGTGATGTATTGAGTAATAAGTAGAGCACTTAAACTGTGAAAGGCAAGACAAAGGTTTATAACTGTGCTTGGCTGGGAAAAAAAGAAGTCATTCCCAACCTTCTGGAGAAGTGCACTAACCTCCAATATATATTGATACATGGGTGCATTCTCTGTCTCTTCTGAAAGATGAGCCAATGTGCAGCTAAAAGGACAGGATTTATAATGCTGGCAAATTAAAAAAAGATACTAATGACCAAGTAAAGGAGTTAAAGATTTTTAATCCTGCAATAGAGACATGTTCTTTATTGTTCTCTCTTTCCTTGTTTTCTTCTTTTGCAAGCACTTTCTTCTGTACAAGCATTATGGCTCATCTCGTGGGCTTCTGCATCCTCCTCCTGATATGCCTCAACTTAATTTTCTTGTGTTTGGAGAGTTGTGCATTTCAGGCAGGCTTGGAGCAGCATGCTTACACTCAGGTTTGTGATTCCTGTTTTGCAAGTGCTTAACTGCTTTGCTGAACCATCCATTCCCATGGCACCTTGTGATTTGACCACTGTGAAGGCTTACCTAGTCTCATCTATGAGAAATATTGGAAAACACAGATATGATTTTAGACAGGAGAAAGACAAAGAGCTCTTTCAATATGTTCAAATTTATTTTGAACTTGCCCATAGCAAATAACTTGATTATGCAAAGACATAATTGTCCTTCTGATCTATTATTTAGTCAGATTTCTGATGATCTGTGTCATGACTGTTGTTTGATTTCTTTTCCTAGTAATGAAAAATGATTTTATTGTAAAATACAATTTATATTTTAAAGGAGTTAGTAAGAAATATGAACTTTGGGTTCAGCATGTAGAATTAATGTGCATTCTATTCCCATACAAAATATACTCAACAAAATATTCCTCTGTACTAGAAAAAATGTATTCCTTTTTTCTCATTAACAGAGTCTCTAAATTTTCAGAGTTTTTTTTTTCTCCAAATACTGCAATCCTTTCTGCTTCAGGCTCTTAGAGCACAACAGGCTCTTGCTGCAGGTCACAAATTACACCCTCTGGCATGAGAATTAAACTTCAGAGCCTCTGATCATTTGTTGGACAACATTTGGTGCCTAGTGATATGCATAAGCTCACACCAGCTTATGAAGCATCTGATTTCAAGTGTCATTGCCTTTCTTTTGTTTTCCATCTAAATGCACAGCCTGATCCTGGACTGCATGGGAAAGCTGTACTAAAATTAAAGGGACTCTAGTGACAAGTAAAGATTGCTCGTGTGTGATCTTCAAAGACATATCTTGAGATTTAAGTCTGTATCTCATGTGCTTCTGGGGAATCATGGAGCACAACAGCAATGATACCACAAGCCTGTGGGTGTTAATGAGATGTTGAGTAACTTGTGAATTACAATTTGTTAGACAACTGGTGTATATGAGTTTTCAGTTGCTATGCTAAGAGATTTTGGCACCTGGACAGTGCAGCAGAAACACTGCTTTTGGGCAAGTTGGGGCTTGATTATTTGAAATGCAAATCCAGGCTGAAAATCATTACTGTTTGGCTGAAGACAGCTTGAAGAAGGGGGAGATATATTGAATACACTGTGGTTAATTCAAGCCTATTCTATTCAAAAATGCTGTACGCAGCAGGTTAATCAATGAAACATGAAATTACCTCCCGTTTCTGAGGTGTCTGGGAGGGGACTAAAGTAAAATTGCTGAAACATAACAGCACAACTTTTTTTATGGTCTAAAACCACATAACCTTTTTATGAGGAAAGACCAAAGGGGAGACAAGGATGAGATCAGTTTTTTGTTTTTTTTATTGAGCTGAACAGGAACATGGTGATACTGTCCCATTTGCCAGTTTGAGTCATTTCCTTGTAACCAGTTGGACAGTTTATAATGGGAAGAAAAAAGTCCAGCATGAGAGGAAAAGCAATTAAGTATTGTGTATTTTCCTTTTCAAGGTCTATTCATACTTTCATTGTACATGATTAAGTGACTAATCATGCATGCAAATAATTTCACAAGATTAAATTTCGTTATGTTAACTTGGATATTATGCCAGCTTCCATCTCATGTTTGTGTACAACTGAAAATATGTCAGTCCAGCAGCAAGCTCAGGAGTGTAGCTGTACAAACATAACTATTCCTTTAACAGATGTGTACAGGAAGCATCAGCCTACTTAGGAAAAAGCATCAGAAAATGCATCATGTAAAAGTGAGGTGTGTTATGGAGTTTTGTGATAGGCATTAACAACAGAAACATTCTGTGATAAATGTAACAAATTCAGGCATATTCTAGATTTTGTTGTAACTTGATTTTAAAATGTGGACCTCCATTATTGTTGTAGATCCAACACTTTTGACAAAGAGACTCCATGGACAGAGAGTGAAAAAATCAGAGTGTGTGTCCGAAAACGTCCTCTCTGCCTGAGGGAGGAGAGACGTGGGGAGGCTAATATAATCACAGTGCAAGATCAGGAAACCCTGCTTCTCCA
>VYZP01029744.1:14636-28076 GCA_013400635.1 Hypocryptadius cinnamomeus
ATATTATATTATATTATATTATATTATGCTATACTAAAGCTATACTAAACTATAGAGAGAAAGGAATACATCAGAAGGCTAGGAAAGGAATGAATAATAAAAACTGGTGACTGACCAGAGTCTTGACACAGCTGGACAGCGATTGGTCATTAAATTAAAATAATTCACATGGAACCGATGAAAGAATCACCTACCACATTCCAAAGCAGCAGAACACAAGGAGAAGCAATCAGATAATTGTTATTTACACTCTTTTCTGAGGCTTCTCAGCTTCCCAGGAGAAGAAATCCTGGTGAAGGGATTTTTTCATAAAATATCATGGTGACAGATCTAAACCTGGAGAAGGAGAGTGCTGGCACAGCCCCCACTTCCCTCTGCCATGGAGAAAGGGTATCTGTGCCCATTGGAGCAGTGCAAGGGTCTGCTGCTGAAGAAAACACTCCAAAGGACCAAAGCTGACTTCTGCTTGGTTCATGAGCTCTTTGAGGGCAGAGCTTACAATATTGGTTTTGCCAGAACCACTCACAGCCCCCAAGTTTTTGGATAATTGGATGCATATAATGACGTGTCAGATAATTTCTTTTAATTCTATTTTGATGCAGCTTCTATTCCCTGGTGATGATAACCATTATGAGTCTAAAGGCAAAAAAAAAAAACTCCCTGAAACCCTGAGCTTTTTGGAAATTCTTGCCTTTATTTGATTTAGCAGAAGCAAGTCAAATAAAAATCCCCCTTTAAATAAGTGAAGAGCTGAGCTGATGAATCTACACTGACTAATATAGCACAGCTCACACTGAAATAAAAGATGTTTTAAATGTATATGTTTTGGGTTGGGTTTTTTTTTATCAGAAAGGGCTGACTCCAAGCCTTTATTCTTTTTCGCCTCTGTAAAGGTGCAATGGAGATACAGCAGCTCAGTGTTCTTGACATCAGCAAACAGGCTGAAAAAACATTATCAGGAGAGAGCCAATCTCCTATAACAGTTGAATAGTACTCGCCCTGGTGATAAAGGTTTGGGTGAAAGATGAAATGGAAAATGTGTCTATAGCTGCTTGCAGCAAAACCTGCTTTTCTGGAGCACTTTTGCCCCCTGTCTTGAGTGTTCTATTGAATGAATAGTGGGTGCTTTATGTCACTTTGTTGCTGAATGGAGCAGTCTACTTAGCATGAACTTTTGGATGGCCCTACCTTCTGAAATGGTGTGCAGAGGTTTCATGGATTATGCATTAGTCCCATTTAACTTTCCACTCGAAGATAACACGGGCAGCAGCAGGTCTAATAAAGACTGAGCAGAGAGAGGCAAGCCAGCACCAAAACCCTGAAATTTTTGCTCACAGAAATAATTTCAAGGGTCCCCTGCATTAAAGTGCCTCACCTAAGTGTGATATATGGCATCACCTCTGATGGGGCAGGTGTCTGGTGATATTTCTTCAATTTTTCTCAGCTCTGCTTTGGCAACTGGGAAATCTCCTCTTGATTACTCCCCCGTGTTTTGAATCTGCAACAACTCCTGTACCTAAACATTCAAAGAGTGAAAATCTTGCACTAGGTCCACCTGCTCTCTTAGCTGAGGTTTCAAAAGATGGGTGTGACTTAGGAATCCCTTTAAAACTGTGACAGCCACATTAAAAATGTTTTGAAATATGCCTAGCCTATTCAGAATGCCACAAGAATAAGTATTAACTCTTGTTTCTCTTCAGTCTTTTGCATTGAGGTCACACTGGGGCATCATTCCAGGGTTTTGTTTATCTCCATTGAGCAAATCTTAAAATATTTAAATTTAAAAAATAAACACAAAAACAAACACAAAAAACCCCAAAAATCAACAAAACAAAACAAAACAAAGAAAAACAACAACCCAAACCAAAGCAAAAAAAATCCCAACAAATGGTGGGACAGAAAGCCAAGAAAACATCAGTATTTTCCAGAATGTGAAACTCAGGATTTGAATACTGCACTAAAATATTCATCTTCACATTGCACAAAACCAGTCCAACCCTTATCACAGGTGCTCATTCTAGGAATCATTTCATGGCATTTCCCCCCCTCCCTTAATGCCCTAGGCATTTTATGGACACTCCTGGATCACGGGTTAAATTTTAGAATAAACTAATGCAGAATTTTTAGGATGGTGCTGGGAAATAATGAAGTGTTCACCAGAGTAAATGATCTTCCAACAAAGCTGAGTAGCCTGGTGACTATTAAGAGCCATAGTGAAAATTAAGAGAGGCATTAAAGGATATCAATCCTATGAATACTGACATGGATATTTCTGCTGTCAGCTAACAAAAACAAAGTAATAATTAATTGTTATAGTAAATAAGGTGATGAAGACACACACACACACAGAGCCTGGAATGAAAAAGCAACACATGCAGGATAAGTTCTCTCTTTAAAGAGTCATTCTCAGTGCTAAAGCTGATTTGATGAGGACAAAAGGAATAGCACAGATGAATCAAGGTCAGAAAGGTGAGTAAAAATAAGACAGTTATTATGTCTTTTCTGAAAGCAGAAACAGATTAGAAAATAGGTCAGGGAGTGCGGGGAAAATGTTATTTGTGTTCTGTCAATTTGCAAAGGACATGCATAACTGAATGCAGTGAATTTGTAGTAACCTCTTATTCTAGTCCTGGGGAGTGATGTATTCCATATTATTTCTTTTTATTACTAGCACTACATTATGTTTTAAAAAGATTTTCCTGCCAAAATCAAAATCCTATGATGATGAATGCTGCACAACCAAACAATAGGAGAAAGTTTCTGTTGTGAAGACTGTGGGACACAAACAAAAAGTTTGTGGGACACATACAAACAGCACTGGAGGAGGGGATGTGGTTTGTCAGGAGCCATGTGGCAAAGCAGGAAATAAAGCTTTTCTCCATTTCCCAAAGCAGGAAAGACACAGGCACTTAACAGAGCCACTAAATATTGCTCCCCTGGTGTGCCAAAATGGTTGTCTGATAACAGACATTTCTTTAGTTGTTTGGAAATTGGTAATTCATTATTTTATCCACTTCTGTCTTGGGTTTAGCCTGCATTCCTCAAGAAATAAATCTAAAGTGTACTGAGGGAGCTGTTTAGTCTAGAGAATAGAAGATTGAGAAAGGATCTCATTAATAGAGTAAATATCTCCAAGGAGTGCCAGGGGATGTTGCCAGACTCTTTTCAGTGGTGCCCAGCAACAGAACGAGGTGTAAAGTTATGAATAAAACACAAGGAGTTCCACGTCAGCACGAAGGTGAGCTTCTCTCCACGCAGGGTGGCAGAGCACTGGAACAGCTGCCCTGGGAGTTGTGGCATCTCTGGATTCATCCAAGAATCCATCCTACCTGGACGTGTCCCTGTGTCACCTGCTGTGGGTGACCCTGCCCTGAGGGGGGTCAGTCTGGACTATCTCCAGGGGTCCCTTCCAGCCCCAGCTGTTCTGGGATTCTGGGCTGCCTGGGGAGGTGGAGAGGGCCAGGGAAAAGCACTCAGGTCACTCCCTGCCCCCAAAGCTCAGAGAAGTCTCTCACAGTGGCAGAATTCTCAGATGTTCCACGTTTCCAGACTTCCATTGAGGAGGACAACCCATGGTGATGCCTTGTGCAGGCTGCCCTAGAACAGAGGCTGGACAGAGCTAAAGAATAAATTAGGGATTTATTTAAAGGATCTCCTCAATGGATCCGCCTTGGGCAGCACAAGAGCCCAGCCAGGGCCAAGCCCAAGATGAACCAAAATGGTCACAAAAATCCCCAACCACTCACGGGGTCTCTCACTGTGATCAGCTCTGCTCCATGTGCAGATTGCAGTTCATTGTCCAATTCCAACTTTAGCCCATGCACTCCCATCCTGCTTGTTTTTCTCTCCCCATTCCATGTTGTTTATGCTCTTGGGCCTGAGATTTGGATCATTTGTCCTTGGTCCCCAGCTAGAGCAGGAATTGTTTTGTCTCCCTGCTCTGTGCAGAGAGCTCACCATCCCCTCATGTGAAGCTCAGAAGTACACACTAAAGCAGCACAGAATCTGAAAAATATAAAAGCTGAAACCTGAGGCATCAATGTAAAAAGCCCACACCTTCTTCTTCTCCAAGAGCCAGCCATCATTTCCATCTCCCACCATCACTTCCATCTTTCACAGACATCCAGGATTTCCCACCTTGCACACTGGAAATGTCAGGAGACTTTCTACCTCTATTGGAACTCCTTGTTCACAGTAATTATTGCAACCTGTGCAAAGAAACAGCTGATTTACAGCTCATAAATAAGCCTCAAATGCAAGTCTCCATTTAATCCAGGAAGAGGTGGTTGGGGAGAATCAGCTGCAGCTACCAATGTTCTTCCAAACAAATCCTAAAATCCACTGCACTTCCCACTGTTCATTGAGGGATGTGCTCCCAGAGCACTGCTGGCTCTGCTCTGCTTCTGAAAACTTTCATGCAGAAAGTGGATGGACTGACAAACCCAAAACCTGCTGTTAACAAGTGGGTGGTGAAGCAAAGCTCTCAAAATTATACCCATAAATATATTTAAAACCACCTCTTATATTAAAAGGCATGATTAAAAAAAAACAAACCTGCCAATTTTAATTGTTTTAAATATTGACCACCATAATATATTTTCCTTAAAATGAAATAACATATTTCAGGTAAACATGTAAAAAAAAGGAAAAAAAAATGTGTTTGAAGTATTTTTTTTTTCCAAATAATAATCATAGTGAATATATTTTAACTTTATTTGAATACCTGTGTGTTGGCTTCAGAAAGCAGAGCATTTCCAGAGTTGGAGACATAATCATGATCTGATTCTGAAAACAATGCAAGGTTGCCTTAAGATTATATTTTTATTCAATTATATAAAGAAAAGATAAATGCAATTAATTTTTTACATACATACAAAAATGCATTAAAAGCCATAGGAATTGTATTGTTTTGCTCTCAAAGACATTTAAAATTAGTTTTGCTTTTGAGAGCTTATTGCCTTTCCCACAGGCTTCCTCCAAATTCCTGCAGCATGTACGGGAAATGCTGCCTAGAATGCAGATTTCCTGGTGGATGTGTGGATTATTCTTCCTTAATCTCAAGTATCAATGACTGGAATCTTATCCTAAATAAGGAGCTGACATGTGTAACTAATTTTCAAAAGAACTTTCTTTAAGCTTATTACCAAAGCAACTGCTTTCATTCTTAAGATTTGGGCAATATAAATAAAGGTAATTCTTTTATCACCCTGCATAAAATCCTTTATTTTGCTGTGTACTAGCCAAACAAATGAGTAAATTCTGATATATTCACAAAAATTAATTCACNAACGAGGTGTAAAGTTATGAATAAAACACAAGGAGTTCCACGTCAGCACGAAGGTGAGCTTCTCTCCACGCAGGGTGGCAGAGCACTGGAACAGCTGCCCTGGGAGTTGTGGCATCTCTGGATTCATCCAAGAATCCATCCTACCTGGACGTGTCCCTGTGTCACCTGCTGNAAATTGTAGATACACAGCCCCCAGGTTAAGCTGCTCCATAATAACAGGAGCTGTACTCAGCAGCTCCAAAGGCACAGCAGAATTTCTTTTGGAGGCAAAGACATTCCTGGGTAGAAATAAGCGCAGGAAAATTCTCTGCTATTAATTATTTTACTATTCCTTTATTGGGACAAAATGGGTGGAATTTTGTATAAACATTCTTCATTTGACTTATCCTCTCAGTCACCTGACAGTAGTTCTGGCTGTTTCTGGGAGGAGCCAAGTAAAGCTTGAGGGTTACACAATTTAGGAAAAAAGTAGAATAGAATAGAATAGAATAGAATAGAATAGAATAGAATAGAATAGAATAATAATATAATATAATTTACCTTCTACCCTTCCTGAAACAGTTAAATTAGAGTTGTTTACAATATCAGGCCAAAATATGAAAATATTCATAATGAGTTGAGCTTCTGGAATCTTAATTAATCAAGTACATTGTTTATGAAAGTAAATGTTTCTTTGTGAATTTATCAGAGAAATTATCACTGCCATTTAGAAGGTTTTCGAGATATTTTAACTTTTTTTTTTTTTTTTTTGAGATATTTTACAAAAATAAGCAGCTGAAACCTCTGGGTGTAGGAATCCACATGATCAGAAAAAAACTGAGGATTTTTTTTTGCCCACTGCTCTCACTCAAGGCTGAGGGATGGTACACAGGAATTTACCTGAAAACTCTCACCAGTCAGGGAGCTCCCCTTTCTGGTTGATTCTTTGCAGCAACAAGACACTGAATTACTGAAAAGTGGTAAAATTCACTGTGAGTGGTAAAATTCAAGTGAGATTCACTGGGCAAGCAGCTGAGCAGTAACAAGCAGGACCTGCATCAGTAGTTGTATTGTAGACTATTTTCTCAACCTAAATATATTTATGCAAACACGCTGAAGGCTGAACCCTCTCTTTTGTTGCTGAGCCACCGATCAGTCTGCTCCTGATTTAAAATGCATGGCTAAGTTTAAAACTTTAGTAAGGGCCAATCTCTGAATAATCCTTTAAGGATTATTGTAATTAAGGGACTAATCCTTAGATGCTTCTTAATTTGTGTCCGTTTTAAAATGGAGTGCCACTTCTTTCATCACAAAAGAGAGAAGAAGAGGTGAAACTCACAAAGGTTTAAACATTAACAGCCTTTCCTGTCACCTCATACATCTACAGCACAAACAGGTAGAATATTTAAAACCAGGAGGTCATTAAAACTAAACCCAGCACAGAACCTCCCCCCACGAAAAAGCACGGCTGAAAACCAAGAGAGATTTTAAACCTGGAGATGCGTTGATGGTGAGAAACATTCTGTGTGCAGATAAGGCAAACAGTTTAAGGACAGATATTTCAACTTGTGAACGCCCTTTGCACGAACCCTCAAATGCTGGTTTGCATCAACCCCCCCTATTGTTTTTTTATCTTCTTTTCCTTGTCAAGATGGTATTTTGTGTTAGGGCTCAAATGTTTATTATTTGTTATCTATATCACAGTCTTACGAGTTGTGAGTTCTACTGCATTCTACTAACAAGCTACAAAGTGGCTGTCTTTCTCTACAAGGTCTTTTAAGGATAAACTGTCCAATTAAGAAATGACACCTAAATTATTTTCACTTTTAACTCAATAACTAATCACCCGAAGTCCTCAATGCAGACTTTTCCAGCCAATTACACAAAACGACCCAAAGCCATGAAGAAGATGATGAAGAAGAAGGACCAGCCTCAGCCCTTAAACCTCCATCTTGCCTTATATATATATTACTATATTCTAAACCCTTAAACTCTAAGTTTTCCACCCTATGATATCACACACTTCTATCCAAACTCCACACACACAATCTCAGTTCTATCATTCCATTTTGGAAGCTTCTCCATGGCCTCAGGTCAAATGTAGTATTCTCTTGCGGGTCTGTGCCTTTCAGCACAGAAAGTCTAAAATTCTCAGCAGCCAGGGTTCCCACACTCCCCTTCTCCCCAGCAGAAACCTGTTTGAAGAATACATCAGTGACAGCAATTTTTCTAATCACCCCAGCATTTATATTTATTGTTTATCATGGGAAGAGTCAATTGGGCAACCTAAGTTTGAAAATTTAGCAGAGGGGGGGATGTTAATGTAATTAAATTCTTGATGCACATGAGGGAAGCTTCATGGGCTAATGCAAGGAATGTTGAGGCTGAAGACGGTGCACAATCAGCACAAGGAAGCAATGGGGTGGCACTGCTGGGCTAAAACCCCTGCCAGCAGTGCACTGGCTGTACCTGGGGATCACTCCCATTGCTTAAAGGTGCTCGTGGTCTCTGCTGGCAGCAGTCCTTGCTAAGCTGTGTGAAAAAGGAGACAGGAAAACCTAGCAGTGCTGCAAGGCTTGGAAACTCTTCCCAATTCCAGTCTAGATCTGGGCAAGACACAGACCTGGATGCCTCTGCTCCTGCATCTGTAAAACAAGAATGTTTATAAATATTTACAAAGGGGGAAACCCATCCTAGGGATTGTTATTATGAACAGAGAGTGAGAAACAAGCAGTTGATGCATCTCGTGCTGTGCTACATTTGTGTGGATGTGCAGCGCTGGAAGCTGTGTGAGTTGGAACAGGGCTGAGAAATCATTAGGAGACATGGGAAAAGGCTCACTCTTGTTTATACCCCTTGGAAATAGCATATCTTATTTTTATTTCTCCCTGAAACATGTAAGTATTACAAAGATTCCATGCTGGATGTTTTGGCAAGCCTGCAGGGGCAGGTGTTCAACATTCCACGGGCTCCATGAGGATGATTGCTCCATGATAAACATTCATCTTTAATACAGTTTACAGAGTTGGGATTTTTATTGTTGTTGTTGTTGTTTTTTGTGGTTTTTTTCCCCTTTTCTCTGTGACAAATTACATTGTGCTTTATGGAAATGTAACATTTTGTATGAATGGCTGGCAGCAGCCATGTTGCATAACAATGAGCAAGACAAAGTAGCTCCACTCTTATTTGCAACTGGTTCAGACCTTTCCATTAGCAAATTAAAATCTGTTCAAATTTATTTACTAATATATTAGGAGAAGCTTCAGGCTAACCCCTGTTGACCTGTATTATATAGCAAACAACTGTAGCAGTGAAAATAATTAATAGAATGTATTGCACCTCCTGCTTGTTTCTCCATCACAGCCCGGGGTCGGCTGCAGAGTGGGTTTGCCATCTGCATTTTGTTACAAGGCCACATTTACTTAAAAATTATCAATTATATTTTGAAATTACTTCCTCTAATTGAACTCTCTTTATTCAAGGCATCCCCTATTTTTAAAGCTTCTGAAAGCATGTACATGAAAATGTTTTCTTTTTCAAAACTTAAGGGGAACTCGCTGAATTATCTGTGGATGTAAAAGGAGCAAATATGCAACAGCAATTCCTTGTTACCTCAGTTATTCATTATTATTATTATATCATACTTGTGTCATTCAGGTGGAAAGTATTGCAAGACCTTTTATTTAATTTTGTATTGGCTATTACAGTGTTTTCCTGAGAAGCTGTGGCTGTCCCATCCCTGGAATTGTCCAAGGCTGAGCTGGATGGAGCTTGGAGCAACCTGAGATAGTGGAAGGTGGAACTGGATGAGCTTTCATGTCCCTTCCCAAACCATTGGGGTGTTACCCTCATCCAGCCCTTTCATCCTGGAGTACAGCTAATTCTGAGGTCTTCATCTGATTGATAAAGGACAAAGCAATTATGAGACATTGAATGATAAAAAAGAGGGCTGTGAGGAAAAAATGCAGTTTCCAGCTGCACAGACTGAAGTTTAGGTGCTAATAAAAGCTGGGGATGTGTAAATGCTTCCTTTCTATCAACACAAACAGCTACAATAAAAGCTGTCAGAGGGTGATCAGCTGGGAATTCCTAGCCCTACTCAACATATTCAAGTTTTAAGACGGACATCAATGTGCCACTTTAACATCTCAGTGAATTTTTTTAATGTCTATAGATATAGAAATAAATTTGCACATTAATGGCCATGGTAACAAATTTCACACAGTAAATGTAGGCCTATTTTATTATTATATGAACAAAATCAATCATGATCTCTGGAAAACATACAATTCTTGATAATTTACTTAGTTTTTGATAACTTCCTTTCTGTATAAAGGCAAACAGATTAATTAATGAGTGCTAGATCATCACCCTTCAAATGTCTTTAGAAAAAGAGATTGTTAACAATCTTATAATTATTTCTATAAACAATAGAAGATCTTCTCTAAAATAACTAGAAAATCTAGTTTGATTAAGTGTTTTTATTATAATGTATTTCATATAGAGGAAGAAGGGGTATTAGCCATTACAGGTCGCTGTTGACCTCTTGTGGTCCCATTCTGTGGTTACAGGAAAACCCTAAGGCCAGCCAGGAGTTGACATCAATGCTCCTTGTGGGTCTCCTCCAAATCAGGACATTCTATGATTCTGTAATTCTCTGATAGCCAGGAAATGCCTGGAATTCTCCCCTTAACCTTAAAAAAACCAAACCAAATATTATTTCTGCAGCATAAGACTGGAATATAAATCAAATTATTGTTTAGAACAGCTTCTTTCCTGTGGAGGAGCCTAAACGCTGATTTATCAATTATTAATTATAAATTAATTTATCAATTTATCAATTATCAATTCTTAACAATTGTGTTTAAATTCATTCAATACTAAATTAAAAAAAAAAAAGGACTCTCATTGCCAGCAGCCAGCTCTTTCTTTCCCAAAATGGAAAAGAAAAAAAATTATTGAAAAAAAAATTGAAAAGGATACAGTACAACACGATGTTCAAGTATTCAGCTAACGAAGAAGTAACAATTAGCAGCAGGAGAAAAGGCAATCAGTGATGTGCAGTGTAATTACTGTGCCCCAGGTCTCATCTGAGAGCAGTGAGTCCAGCAGGGATTGGTGCACTGCTGCCAGAGCCTGACTGCACTTTGCTGGGTCAACTTATTTACACGGCAGTCTTCACCCCAGCAGAGAGGCAAACACAGAGAATTCATTATTTACTTATCAATGGTATTCATATTGTGTTGGAATGTGTTCATCTCTTGAAACAAAGCTTGTGAGGGTCAGAACTTTGTTTTGGAGGGGAAAGGAGAGAGGAAGAAGATGAGAAATAAAGGAATGAAGATCCAGATTACTTTCAGCACTGATAAATCAGCATGTAGGCCGCTCCACAGGAAAGACAATCATTCCCTCTGGAGGCTCTACAAACTCTTAATTTTCTGTGCTAGTGAAAGATTATCTGATAAAAATTCAATCTCTATATTCAAGTGAAAAAAAATTGTTCAGAAACTCACCCTGGCATATTATCTGCTTTCTCACAAAGCAAACCAAACCCAAACATGTTAATAAACAGCCGAAAGAAAGCAGCACAGTTCTAATTGTTACTAAGAAAAATAAACTGAGCAGAAGCCCCCTCCATCTCAATTACAGCAATTGGAATATTATCAAGAAAGCAAAATTCTGTTGAGCTACACATATTCGTGAAGAAGATTTAAATTTGCACTTTTATGCCAAGCAGGAAGAAGGAGAACTGTAGGTGATCCCATGGGGTTTTTTCTCCCTGCAATTTCATGTTCCTGATACCTACAAAGATAAACAATCCAACATTTCCCAGCATGAAAACATAGGCATTGCTCTAAAAGCAAAGGAATATTCAATATAATAGTGAAAATAACTAATTAAAAATGAATAGATGCTGTTGTGTCTGGTATCTCTGTTTTATCTTCTGGCATGTGTCACGTTTCCTCTGGTCCACCACAATTCCAGCAGCCACACAGCACCTGGTTCGACCATCTGTGACCTCTCTGCCCCTCCAGGCTGCAGAGCAGCCCCCAGCTGGTTTTCCCTGGCTGGGAGGGTGAATGGGAAACAGGAGCCCTCTCCTAAGGAAATGAACACAATCCTAAACTGACTCCAGGAAATTGAACTGTGCTAATTCACAGAAATGCCACGAGGTGGCAAGTTAGGATTGCATGAAATCCTAACTTGTGCAATCCTAGGATTGTGCAATCCTAGGATTGCACTCTCACAACGGCAGGAGGGGAAAATCAAACTGCAATCGCTGGGATGGGAAAGGTGCATTCATAAAAGAACCATTTATGCAATCTAATGTTCCTATCCAAAACAAAAAGAGTTTTGAACAATAGCAATAATTTTGGAATTATTTCCTTTCTCTGTCTTTAAACTTAGCAGGATTCGCTCAAACACTTCTCCATGGAAAGGGTTGTCACACCCTGGAACAGGCTTCCAGGAAGGTGGTGAAGTCTCCATCCCTGGAAGTGTTCAAAATCCATGTGGGTATGGCAGCTGAGGACACAGTTTAGTGGTGAGCATGGTGACAGTGCTGGTGCTTGGGGATCCTAGAGGCCTTTTCCAACCTTAATGATTCTGTAATCCTATTTCCCTTGGTAGTTTCTGTTTTGTTTTAAATAAGGAACCTCACATCACAGTTTTTAAATATGTAATAACAAAATATATATATCACTGTTCACTTTCAGTGGAATGGACCCAAAACTACATGATTCCACTGCAAGTAAATGTTGTTTCCTTGGGGACCAAGCCAGGGTAGCTGTGGGAATACATGCCAGGAGCTGTTCAGTATCTGCATGCACACATTTATTCTCTCTTATTATTATTAGGACCTCCTCTAGTCAAGGTGATCCCGAGGATGTGTTAAAAGTCTCTTTTCCCCAACCCAGCTGTCGAAGAAGGAGTCAGAAGTCTTCGGCTGTCGGTCTCAAGGTTGTTTATTATCTATTATCTAAAATATTTTCTCTCAGACCCACAGCGTTCTGTCTAGCAGGTCTGTCCGAGGCACACTCCGAGGCACACTCTGCCCTCCCACGGGGCTGGTGTTGTCTTTTATACTACAAATGACGTATTCGATATTTACAGTTGTGCTCCAATACCTATCACCTATGTTAGACAGTGACTTTCTATCTCTCACCAATACAAAAGTGCCACTATCACCAAGAAGATGGAGGCTGGGAAGAAGAAGGAAGAAGGACAGGACAACGCCCCAATCCCTCCATCTTGCTTCCTTAGACCCCTATAGTAAAATTCTTCAAAATTTCACCTTTCACCCTGTGACAACTACTGTTATGCTACTTAAACTTTTGTGATATGTAATTCTTCATATTTGTTTGGTAATTTGCTCCATGGGTTGAGATCGAATTCCCAAGCGTCTTTGGCTTCCTGCCAGGACTCCCCAGCTCCCTGCCCGGGTCTCGAGCTATCCAGGGCACCAGACGGATGTCCTGGGTTCCGACAATTTATATCTGAGGGTACGGAGGATCTGCACCCTACACCAGAACGGCTCCAGTGCCAGAAATCCCACGGCTTCCGTGGTACTCTGCACTTTGCACGAAATGTTTGTGCCTTCAGTTGATGAAGGACAGCTCCTTAGAGCCACTCCACCACCGAGCTCGTGATTTATTGTTAAATGTGAACATGTCCTATTGACAGCACAGTGCCACTTGAAAATTGTCTTCTTCAGAAAATGAAGAGAACAAAACTGCTCTTCCAGGCTCTCTTCCCTTTGTTCTGCCATGAAGATTCTCTGCTTGGATTTTTATCCTCTTTTCCAGACACACGATGCTCTGAAGCACGTGGTGCAGGTGACCTTGGGCCCTGAGGAGTGACCCATGCCTCCCTCCTACCCCAGTCTCCCCCATTCCCAGTCTCTTTCCCATCCCAGTCTCCCTGATTCCCAGTTTCCCCATTCCCAGTTTCCCTCTTCCCAGTTCCCAGTCTCCCCATTCCCAGTCTCCCCATTCCCAGTTTCCCATTCCCAGTTTCTCATTCCCAGTTTCCCCATTCCCAGTTCCCCATTCCCAGTTCCCCATTCCCAGTCTCTCCATTCCCAGTCTCCCATTCCCAGTCTCCCATTCCCAGTTCCCCAGTCCCAGTTTCCCGGTCCCAGTTGCCCATTCCCAGTCTCCCCATTCCCAGTTCCC
>VYZP01029745.1:0-37543 GCA_013400635.1 Hypocryptadius cinnamomeus
TTTGTGTGGAAGTTTAGAACTGTTCAGTTGGTCCAGGGCGAAAAAAAAATATTCAGTTAAGAATAAGCCTCACAAATACAAAAATATAAGGAAGACTATAGCATGCAGTGGACAGTTTAATCTGTTTTTTGGGTTTCCACTGTGTCATGGTAGTTTGTGAAAAGTTTGAAGTTTGTGAAAATTCCAGTAGCATCATCAAGTCTGTTTAATGGAAATTCCTGTCATTTTGTAAGCATTTGCAGTAAATTACCAGACTCGGAGTACCCACACATTGGAATATCTAATTCTTATCATGCTCTACTACCATTATGGGCCTTTTAATATTTCATCAATGACTTGCCACTTATAAAATGAAGCAGCAGTAGGATAGAATTCCCTTCGGCCATAAGAGCTACAGAAATCCATCATTCAGCGTATAGAACTAACTTACAAATGAATATAATGATTTCTTTTCACAAGCTAATTTTTGTTAAATATGTGCTAAACAGCACTGGAATCGCTATCCCTAAAATATGCTCTGTGTGACCCAAATACAAGACTGTTTATAACTACTTTATAAAACCTGTAGATATTTTGCTTCTGTGGGGCTTCTGCGGTCAGTAGTACTTACCTCTACTGTTTGCTTTTGGTCTTCTGCTTAGGGATTGTGTAGAGTCTAAAACATTTAAAAATAAAGTTTAACAGAAAGCATATATTTGCTAACAGTGCCACTTTCTTACAGTTCTAATTTATGATTAAAGATGTGAGAAAACCACTCTGCATATAAAATCCTTTGGTATCACATTGGTGCCAGTCCTGTCTACATGCTGCCTTTACAAGCTTCTTTTCCAGTTTACAGATTGGCAGGTATGGTTTGTCCTTTCCAGCGTCAGTGACAAGATCTGGTGGGTATGAAATATGACCATGTTTGTGTTTGGAAAAAGTAAAGTATTTTTTGCTTAGAAAATGTTCATTTTTAAATAAAAATGAGAAGAAAGCTGAGTTAAGAATAATAGAAATAATTCTTGAGTTTTAAAAGGACTAAGACCACCTTATTAAAAAACACTCCATTTGAGTTACAGAGTAAAACCTGAGTACACCTTCCTTTTATTGCTCTGATGATGCATGACAATTTCCCTTATGATACACTTTTGTCCCTCATAGTCTTATACTGCTCTCATAGTGCATGATGCTGCAGTTTCTTTCTCCGATGACACACTTTTGTACCGACTTATTCATGTGTCTGGCAGAATACAATGTAGAATACAATTTTATATTTATGACTAAATGTTAAGTCTTAGTTCTTCATATACTGCCTTCTCTAAGGTGTCATGTTCAATCAATAAGGCTATGAACAAGTTGCTTCAAGCACATATTGTTTTTTTCTAGAATTATTTACTTTTATTTTGGTGAACAAGCTAGACAGAGTAGTCTAAAACTCAAGCATGGATTCATTTTCTGCAGGTCAGCTTGTAACAAAAAAATGTTTAACTTGTTAGAGAGAGGCACATCAATGAAAGTTAAGGGGATTCAGAAGTCTAGAAAATTATTTTTATTAATCCAATATGGCATATATACGCTCTTTCACATGAATTTTAGTTTATCCTGTTTCTAAACCAACTAAATACTAATGAGGGGAATAAGGGTGACTTCCAAGTACACTCATTTTTGTCTCTTTTCCACATCACTGTTGTGAGGTAAAAACCCAACAGATATGCAACGCCATCATAGGCACCAGAGACAACAACTTGAAATGCATAATAAAAATTCTCAGTTTATTAGATTTGTCCTTCTGTGATTAAAAACATATCTTAACAGCAGACATCTGTTGGACAACTTAGAGGGTTTCTTTTTGTCTTGGTATGTGAGAAAATCCTGCAGGCTGTACTGCTCAGCCCTGCTAGACCCCGGCATGTTGCGGATGCACAGGAAATGAAGCATATGCTCAGTGGTGGAGCTGTAATAACATGCAAGTTTGGTGTAATCTGTTGAAAAGAAAGAGTGCCATTCCCTATGATGTGCCCTATGGAAAGGAAAAGGGGGGAATGCTAGGAGCCTTCTTTCCTCACCTGATCTCATGTGATACCTCTGGTTGGTTGTGTCAAGTTCGACAGAAAAAATAAGTGTGTGGTAAGCAGCATGCTAAAATCAAAATAATTTTGCATCTACACCTTTTAAGCCTTGTACTGTGGTTACTGCATGGAAAGATCACTGTAAACAGAGAAATGCTATGGAGCAGAGCACCACTCTCACTAACTTTCACAAGTGAAGCTAGATTTTTTTTTTCCACTCAGTAAACACATGCCCTTCAGGATTTCTTAAATGGGGTACCTCTTTCCTTAGTAAAAGTATTTTTCTTCCTGTGGGCCCAAATAACTCATCTTTTGAAAGGTGACTGCTTTGAAGCCAAAAGAACAAAATAGCACCATGGGCCACCAACATGCAGCAGGTTTTGTTTGTGTTCTTTGAAAGCTAAAAAGACCTTCACTGTTTTAACAAAGTGTTTCAGGGCCAGCTTTGTGTTTTGCAAGTAAGTATGCAATGAAGCCCATGAGAGAGTCACCAAGGACATAATATTTATTTACATGCCCATGGTTCATCTGAAATTTGAGTGCTACAGAGCTTTCAAAACAGATAAAAAGCTTTATGAAGTAGATTCTCAAAATCTGGAAGATTCAGATGAATAAAGACTTACTTGAACCAATGGTAGAGAAGGCTTAAATCTTCATGTTTCAGGACACAAAATAGCCTCTATGGAATTTTAGGAAGGAACCCATCTTGAGTCTAAATATACAGGTTCCTTCTGAGACACTGGGGTCTTTTCCTACAAATCCAAGTCAAAGAAGGACTGTGAAAGAGCAGTAGACTATTTTGATATGCTGTGTTGATTACCACAATTGTATCTCCATGTACATCCAAGAGGACATTCATAAATATATCCTGTCCTTGCTGAAAACCTGGGAGCTGCAGGAAGTACTGAAGCCTTTCTGCAGTGAATATTATATTATCAAAGCACTAAGATTCAGAAACTGGGCTTTGTGCCTTTCCAGGATGTTGACAGCAACTGAGGTTAGGCCTCTAGAGCTCAGGTCTCGCATCATGGTAATGTGATAAATACCAGGAAATGCAGAAATGAAGGTACATGCTGGGCACTTACGAGTCTCCTCAGGACCAATGATTATTGCTGCAAAAATCAGAGTTAATGAAGTACCAGATAAGTGGTGGCTTCTTAATTTCTTGGCCTCCTCGAGTTGACGTTGGGCACCTATTGGCTGATCAGAATGTGATGATTCCAGCATCAGAGCAGCTGGGTTAATTTTATATGCTGTGGTCTTCCTGCTATAGAGAACATGGAATTCAAACTGCAGGATTTTAGGACATTTTCTAGCTGTTTATGGGTAGGAATGAGAGAGACCTAAGAGAACGAGCTCCCTGTCTCCAAAGAGTTAATTTGAACAGGAATTTCAGCTGGATTCACTCTGTTGGCTGTATCTAGTCTGAGTGATAGAGAAATTCCTTAGAGCTAAGCTGTGAGTGTAACATGAAGAAAAGTCAACACGTGCTATGAGAAGTCAGGGATGTCTTTTCCCAGTGTTTTACTCGGTATGTTGTAGGAATGAAGAGTTTTCTTCCTGAGACAGTGCAAGTGGCATGAGAGCATGTACGACAGCTGGCTTTAGAGCTTGGCAAGGAGTGAGTGAAGAAGGTTGAGAAATTCTCCTCTGGGAAGTGTTGAAGAAGTGACTCACACCTAGCCAGTTTAGAGAAATTCTGATTTATAGGCCACAGGACAGGAGCTCCTTTGGGCTGTGTTCTACTGAATTGCATGAACTGAAAGGAGCTTATTATTTATCAGTTTGGGAACGTTTCTTTTACCAAAGTTTTCAAAACAAGTGTTTGATAGTTAACCCACAACTTCTGTAAATGGTACCAGTTTTTTTCCATCTACGAGATTTCCTTTTCCCACGTTTTTGTTTAATTTTCTCAGTGTCTGACCAAGCAGGTAAATTATTTTGTGTATAAGTAGTATATTTTTCCTAAAATGAAGGCCTTTGATAATGTTACAGTTCTGACAAATTTAGTAACTGTATATGCTACCTGATGTCAAAAAAAACCCCACCCTTTTTTAAATAGCTACAGCTAAAGCTGATTTTTATGGCTACTTTAGTCCAAATAAATATTCCTGACTCAGTGGATCAAGATAAAGCCACAATCTATAGTTGCTTCTTTAACCAATACCAGATTGGGACAGACATTTACCCACTCATGGACTTTTTTGGCCTCTTTCTTGTTTGATGTTTAGCAGAAATTAACAAAAAAGTCTAGAAGAAGCTTATGCTTGATTTTGGACCTTTGGCAAATCTAACCATATTCTGATAAGGAAGATTTGAAGCAGCAGGTATGTACTTAAATTTTATATTTTCAAGTAAAGCTGTGAGGACATAACAGTCATACAGCACAGAGGTCCTGCTTTCTGAAGCAGTCACAGTAAAGATGAAAGCTCAAAGTCTCTTGATCTACAGAATTTAGAAGGTATCTCACAGGAAATCTTCAGTAAAATCAGGAATTGCTTCTGCTCCTTCAAACTCTGATTACCATGAGAATGTTTGTTTTTGACTTTGCCAGTTGACTAAGTTATTCCAGGGGATTTTCCCAGTGTAAGGAAGAAGATGATCCTGAACATATTTTTTGTAGTATCATTATTTCCATTACAGAACTAGAAAGTTGTCTTTTTTTTTATTTTTATTTTTTCCCCTGGAAGGGGAAAGCCCCCCGCTTTTTGGTGTGCCTCCTGATTTCTAATAATACCACAGACTTCTTTGCCTTGCAGTGAACCAGTTCCACAAGGAGATTGCCACATCAGATTATATGAGTTTGCTTCATTTCCAGGCAGTGCTATTTAATATACATCTGCTATGTAATAGATGCAGCAAACTGAAATGATTTTCACTTGGGTTAGTCTTTATTGGATCTGACCTCTGGTCTAGGAGGTGAAGGGAGAGTGGAAAATGAAAGCTGATTTGGTATTAGCCCACTATTCATATTAGAAAAAGTAAATGCTTTTGCGGTTTTCCTTACAGAGGTGTCTTTATTCATTTGACATGCCTTTAATAACTAATTCTAGTTGTCTGGTTGCCAAGATAGATTTCCTACAGGCAGACTTAAAAGTGATTTTGTCCTCTTTGAATGCATGGCTTCAAATGATCCCAGAACAGCAAACATTAAACTTCCCCCTAGACCCTGAGATTTTTCTGAAGCACTGTAATAACATAAAAGGATAAGACTATTAGAAAAAAATAAATAAATGAATTAAGCATTCTTCATATGATATGAGCAGGACTATAAAACTCCTTGTTTTTCCATGCAAACTAATATCTCTTTTCTACTGTTGGCCATATGCTATGGATTTCTCACAATTCCCATTTTATGGATTTTGGTATCATCATTCATAATTGCCTGGGAATGAGAATGCTTTGTAGGCTTCATCTGAAAGCAAGGAGCCAACGGAGCTCAAATTTTTCTTTCACAGATTGCTTTCTGAGTGTTTTTTACTCACATTATCACAGAGCTTTAAATGAGTATCCAGTGTATGTGCATCTGTGTATCAGGTATGTCTGTGAGCATATGTAAACTGGCATGGGGACTGTGAAGCAGGATGCCTTCCTTGTCCTTTAACCAGGCTGTGCACATTAGGAAATTAAAAGCAATTTTAAAACTTGGCTTCATACACAGCCAAATTGAGTTTGGGTCTGCTGGTTGCTTAGAGAAAGAACATGAGAAAGAATATTGTCATTTCCAGGCATGAACTCACACTCTCAAGGGATGTATCTGCTATGGGGCTGTCTCAATGAATTTTGAGTTGCTAGGTCAAAATTTGAAAACTGTCCCTCTAGTGCACTGATAGTCAAAATCCACTTTTTCTTTGGATTACTGAAATGGAATAAGATATTAATCATGGGTAATTGCTACAAAGTTTTTTACCTCAGCTGAGTCTTAAATCAGCTTGATTTGGTAATAAACAGAAACAATGTTTCAGCTGAGAAGGACTTGGACAGACTTCATTTTTCAACTGAGGGTCTGAGTGTTATGATAGACAGGTTGTGCTTTCTGGCCAGGTCACCCAATTCAGTGCAAGGAGTTTCAACTCCTGCATTGCATTGAGCAAGAAGACAAGTCCCTACCACTCCTTGAAGTTGAATTGTTTAATTGTTACCTTGTGAAAGGTGGTTTCATAGGATGCCACACACTCTTCCTCCCAGGCCGTGCCCAGCAGCTATTTCTCCACTGCTCCTTTGACACTCTTTAAGCAGTGTTGACAAGATCAATATGTTTTGACGTAACAGATCACAGCAATAGCTTGTGAAGTGCTCAAGCATTTTCATTTCACTGTAGAAAATACCTTGTGCATGAGCCTTGGGTCCATCCCATTTAGCTTTCGGAGTGGTTACATCACAGTGACAGCTCACCAGCATTATGTGATTGGTTTGAAACATGGGTCCATAGAAACAACCAAAGAGGACAAATTTCTGGCAGCTGAAAGCACCGCTAACATCAGAAGTTCTTGTTAATTCTCCTTTAATATACTACATTACATCTGATACAAAACAATTTACTTACTTTTGTGTGACCTCAGCTGGGGACATCAAGGCCTTCTGACATGCCATTCTGGCACTTCTGTACTGCCAGTACCACGGTCATCAGGAAATTTTGTCAGCACAGTCTCAGGTTTTTGTGCTGAAGCCATGGCTATAAATATCAAACATGCTCAGTCCCAACTGCAAACAACTCCCTGAGCAGCCGTGAGTGGGCTCCAATGGAGCTGATAACATTTCTCAGCTACTCACTACTGTTAGCCTGGTACCTTTCACTCTGGTGTTTGTCGCGGGGTTTTGGTTTGTTCAGGTTTTGTTTTTCCCCAATTTTTCTAATAATTTAGTGTCTCATGGTATTGAACGTGTACAGAAGCATAGACAAGTAAGATTTTTCATTGTCTGGGAGACTGGTTTACTTTCTAAATGAAGTCACAAGGTCTGTCTGGATGATCTGCCTTTGGTAAAACCATGTTGCACATTTCCTATATAACTGTGAGTCTATTGTTTTTTTTTTCTTTAAAAATCTGTGGCTTACTTGGTACCCATGGACTAGTGAGGTTCAGGACTACTATATGACTCAGTTGCCCTGAAAACTCTCAGTGGATCAGAAATCCTGTGACATAAATTAAATTTAATTTTGAGAAAAAACCAAAGCCATGCTAGACCTCCTTTGCTGCAAAAGCAGTGTTTTTTTTTATGCCAGTGATAAGATGAACTGTTCTAGAAACAGCCTGCAGCTTATAGTATTACCCTGCCAAAATGAAATTATGAAAGCCAACATGCACACCACAAACCTGCTTAAGGAATTGCAATTTTAAAAGCAGAACAGTTGTTTGAAATGCAAATAAATATTTTGGAAAGTTTCTAAATAGTATTGTGTTATTTTTACAGGACACTGATTCTCACGCCATGGAAGTTATAGCCATTTAATTGTATTTTATATGGTACCAAACTTTCTGCCAAAATCTGGTGTTGGAATGTTTTTCGTTGTTACGGGTCTATCAACATTACATCATTTACTGACTGCATCATGTGTGACACACATGTCTGTGCTTAACCTTTACAGTTGGGATATCTGAGCCTGCTTTAATCAAATGTTACACTGCCAAATGGGTGTTATTCCTTAAAGCTTCCTTGCTGAGGAAACAGATCTGAGTTTTTGTATGCCCACCCATTAGAGGTTGCTATCAAATTTAAAAGAACTTAATTAACAACAAATTGGCATTTAGTAGAGCCCAAAATTTAGGCTTGGTTGCCTTTTTTCTATTAACTAAACCTTTGTTTCTACAGCAAGCATCCAAAAGCTATGGACTGGAAAATGCATGTCCACACTCTCAAGAAACAAGTAAGGCTTCTTTGCAGAAGGAAAAATGGAGAAATGCTGGAGTTGTTCAAATGCAAAAATTTCTTCCCCCTTAAAGGTGTCTGTGGATACCTCCAACACATTCTGCCTGTATTCACTCCTATTGATCTTGCCTCTTCAAACAGCCCTTTCAGTGGTGGGGGGGTGGGCAAAGCCTTTGGGGCTGGATTTCACACCCCTCAGGGTAACTGAGAGCAAGACTTGCTCAGTTGTTGAACAGCACAATGTAGCTATCAGTAACCTGCCCCACAGGAGCCTTTCTTCTGGAATCCCTTGATTAAGCTGATGACTGTTTCTCCATTCTGAGCTTCAGGTGGTAACTTAGGCTGCAATTTATACCATCTTTTGGGAAACCCAGATACCTTGGAGGGTTTCGTTGCTGAATATGACTGTCAGTAGTGTGGGAGGAGATGATCTTTATGAGCACCTTTCAGCACAGGAGCAAATAATAACCTACAAAAGAAAAGCTTTGGCTTAGGAAACCCTCTCCTTCCTCTGTCTTTGCTCAGCCTGCCCAGCTGTTTATCGACTGTGAAAGACACACACAGAGCAAAGATTCTCCTAAAATGCAGATGCAAGACTATGGTGGGATTCCTACCAAGGTGCTATTTCCATTGCTTTCAGTAATGTTCAAAACGTAGTGTGGATTGCAAATCCCAGGCCAGGACTTGCCCATGGGGGTGGCAGCAGCCGTGCTGGAAGGGCACGGAGATGCCCCTGGATGTGGCCCTCATGTGGGCTCGTGTGGGGCAGAGCTCCAAAGGCAGCAAAAAGGGCTCTACAGGGCAATTCCATCAGCCTCTGAGGCAGAAGAACGAAGCCACTGATCTCAAACTGATTTCACTTGCCTGAAGTAAGTACTATACATAAGTATCTTGCAGGGTTTGAGCTAAAGGTTCAGTCCTGCTGTTGGTGAGACCAGCAGAGACACCTCGCATAGTTTCTTAAACAAAAGCACCAAATCCAAGGCTTTTTCCCAGAAAATTGTGCACATCCAGCTTCTACTGCTCTGTGCCAATTGAAATACAGCCTTCAGGAAGGTCAGTTCAAATCCAGTGTGATACAAATGGAGACAGTAATTTATTTGCTTGTCTGGATCCTAGAAAATTCTTTGCATCAAAGATAATATAGAGATACCCATCTCAAACTCTGTTTTCCCAGAAAACAAGGAAGACAGGGCATGGGTAAACTATTAAGTTAAAGATCCTCTCTAGACCAAGGGTGGTTGGTTTAAATAAATAGAGATTTTAAGCAACACTATAAGAATATATCTTTTCCCAGACTGTGTGTTTGTAAATATTAAGCATTAATTGAGAATGACTGTTACCTATGAACCTGGGGGAAGCTAGAATTATTAAAGGGTGGTTTGTGGGGGTTGTCTGGTTTATTGCTTGACTAATCAAAACATTTCTGTGCCATTAACTATTCTCAATGACTAAGCCTGCATGTGGGTTAAAGACTTAAAAATTATCTGATTTGCAGCTCTTTTCTATTTCATTTTGTAGGTAGTGTAAGTGATTCTGTGTCATGAGAAAATGTATACAACACTGATAAATCCATAAAGTATTTGACCTTTAATCAATCCTAGTATTTGCAATCCACAGAGCCTTCTTAAATGCCTGTAACCTTGGCCCTTCCACTCCCATTCATCACAATTAGTGTTTGAGCTGTCTGATGCAATGCACAAAGCATTGCATGTTGACATCCAATATTTTATCATTAATAAAATAAAATTTAAAAAAAATAAAAGAAATAAGAAACATTCCAAGTATTTTTGCTGGTTTGATATTTTCCAGTGCAGTGCCAGGAGAGGAAAAGGGACAGCTGTGATTTATGTTAGTGCTAGCAGATATTGTTAATTAGTGTTTACTGTTAGCAGAATGTAGATGTAGTTGGTTCTCCAAACAAGTTGATTCTTGAAGTTATGCTAATTTTCAGTGATTGTTAACCTTTTCATACTGAGAATACTGTTTGTAAAATCCTTAGGTAAACAGTATGGATTGGATTTTAAACAAGAGTTTAAGGAGTCTGGAGCAGAAGCATGTATGAATTATACGAGAGCTTTGGACCAAACCATGCAGGTCTCATTCATGCTATGATACATCAGTTAATGCTAGTAGGATTGTTACAGGAAAACTAACATTTTCTCCTATGCCTCAAGACTTTTATTATTGTCTTGATCAAAGAACACTGCAGTGATGGATGGAAATACTGACAAGATTTACCCACAGAGAGGCTGGCTTCTGTAGACAGCTGAATGATTCAATGCAGAGAACACTGGACTCCTCAAGAAGGAACTTGAAGCTGTGCTCTGCATCAAAATAGCAGTTGCTTTATTTTTTTTGGGGGGGCCTTCTACTCTTTGTGTGCTTTGTCAGTAAAAATTTCAAAACTTTTTTCTTGGACAGTCTCCTTTCACACACGTTCCTGTGTCAAGTACGAAGAATAACACATTAGGATTGAGATAAGCATGATAAAAATAATATTACTGAAATTTCCTCTTGTAGCATTGTGTTTCACATCACCTATGATTCACAATCCCCATGAGGGAGTAGGTGCTGCCCAGGATTTTTGCTGAGAGTGAACTTATATTTCCTCTGCCTTTGGAATGAAATATGAGTCCTTGGATCTCTGCTATATAAAAGCAACATTTGGATGTGTTATCATACAGCTATTTGTCCAATTTCAGACCTGTAAGATGCTACCCAGACCTCTCACACCCAGTTCCAAAAATACTCTTCCACTGGAATAATAGAAACATTTATGCTGGAAAAGACCTCCATCAACCCAGCTCTGCCAAGTCCATCACAGAACATGTCCCCAAGTGGCACATTTATACATCTTCTAAATCCCTTCAGGGATGGTGACTCCACCACTTCCCTGGGCAGCCTATTCCTGTGCTTGACAACCTTGTCAGTGAAAGAATCTTTCCCAATATCCAATCTAAGAGTATTCTTTACACACATATATATGTCTTTATGTGCACACTTAAGTATATATATGCATTTATATCTATATATCTTTCAGAATAAGGAGGTATAATGACTATTTCAACATCAAAAGGTCAAAAGTGCAAAGAAACGGCAACATTAAAACTTTTAGACATGTAAGTTCCATCTTTGCTGGTAGGGTTTTATTTTCTCTTTCTCTATCTTGAAGATTTTTCTTAGCATAGTTTTTATAAGTCTTAACAATTTATTAGCAGGAATAATACTTTTAATGGAAATCATAAAAAAATGACATGGGAATATGATCTAAGTCCCCATTCTCCCCTAGTGATATTTCTCTTTTTTTTCCAGCTGTTTTGCCAAGGCAAATAATGTGATTATAACTGCGCACTGATGTGTAAGAATTAGCATGATTGGCCTCTACGATGCTGGATGGGAGAACGAGTATGATTTCATTTTTACTGCAGTTACCACACAAACTCTTTCTGCCTTTTTTTTTTTTTTTTTTTTTTTTTTTTTTTTTTTTTTTTTTTTTTTTTTTTTTNTCACAGGAATGCCATGGAAAGATTTACAGACTTTTTGGCCAGGTTGACCACTAGCCTCTCTGGCATTCTGACCCCGTTGACAAGACTGTGAGTAAAATCTCAGCCTGCTCCAGAGAGCTCAGGGATCACATCATCTGAGTATGAGAAATATGGGCTGTAGCACTGTTGTACAAGGGGTACTCAAAGGCTAAAGCACCAGACCTTCACAAAAGAGGCTCTGAGAGAAAGCTGTAGGTGCAGAGGCTGACAAAATTAGTTCATTCTGCTCTCTTTAGTGGAACTATAGAATGCCAAAGGAGCTGATAACCTATTCATATATAAAAATTGTGGCAGGAATTAAATTCTGCTGAGTACTGAATATCGTTAACTCCCAGAAGAAAATGGCTAATCATCAGAACTCATGTTTTCTGCCATTCATGCAGAGAACATAAAGTTCAAGAGGTCCCAAAGAGCATCCATTTCCTTGACTTCATCTATGCACAAAAGCTTCATTGTGCAGATTTTGCACATTTTTATAAGGCTTAATCAGATAATACATGCAGCTTTGTTTCAGCCTGGCATAAAATGGAGTGGCAAAGGTATTTGTCCCTGTCCATAATGATAAGGTTTTCTATGATGGAAAGTCTGCAAAGAGGCCACCTAAACAGAAATCCCAGGTATGAGACTGAAAATAGCTAAATTTATGTTGGCAATATTTTCACACTTTTGTGGAACAATTAAGTCATCTCCATAAAATTATGTAGGATGCTAGAAGTATTCTCAGGTATTTACCAGCATGCATCTGTTTTCAGACAGGGGTTCATTGTGCGGATGGTCTAGGACTCCACTTCTGTTTCCATAATCACACGTTGCCCTGTGGATGGAAACACCTAAAAGCAGCTTTTTTTATGATGCCACCATACTGCTGGAGAGACTTTGACTGAAGATCTGACGTATATTGAAGTGTTGTGACCTCATCCTTCCTCTCTTTGACTTCACAGACATATACATCCTCTAAGAAACATTTTTATTAGTCCCATATTTTAGGGGAAAAGTTTTGCCAATATTGTGAATGAATACTATTCCATAGCTTTTGATGGCCCAGCCTTCAATCTTCTGCTGAAACTGGTTTTTTGCAGCTTGATGTCAGAGATGCAGTGCTGGTGAGACTTGTCATTGGTCTGTTGTACATGGAATATAGAACTGCTACTGTGGTGCTCATTTATTGCTGCATGAAGTTGTGCCAGCTCTCCTGGCACAACTTCATGAGAGAGAGAGCATATCTGTGAAAAATGCCACTGGAAGTATTTATATGGGAAGTAAATAGATGGGGAATGAATTCCACCGTCTGATACAGTCCTCCATATGGGCAGATGTTATGATGGTGTATTTGAGCCTCTGCATGTGGCAGACATTTCCCCCAAAATCCTCCTTCTTTTACATCCCTACCCCACTGCACACAGGAACTGTTCAGGCTGAGCCAGGGCACCCTTTCTGAGGACATGAGAGTGGTCATGAGTTTGCTCCTCCTCAGACAAGTGTTTGGGGTGTTAATAATAGTGTTGCCTGAGTAAATGGAGTAAGGTTCATCTCTCACACTTGGCTCTCTTCTGCTCTGAATGTATTTCCTTAGGGCTTGGAGTCAGCATCCGTTCTCTTCCCATTCTCTACCTCCTGCTTCCTTTCATACCCAACACTCATTTGAAGGAGCCAGCCATATACAGACACTGGAACTGTTTATCTTTGTAGAGTGTGCATTATCTATGCTGTTCAGCTTTTTGTCTTAAATATTTTGTGCCCCCTTTTTCTGAACTTGACTTGTTTCCTTGAGTCTTGTTGTTTAGCAGCCTTTTTATCCAGATACTAAATTCAGAACAGGTGACCTTCCCCTGCAACCATTTTCTCTTCCAGTCTGAGGTTTCCTGAGTTCACTGTCTTTTTTATTTTTTTCCTAACAAATCTTTTTTTGGCAAGTCCTAAACCAACTTTTGGAAGCCAGTGGCCTAGGTTATTCGTAAGTGCTCAGCAAATACATCCTCAGGCCAAAGTGTGGTTTTAGATCAGAGAAAAGAAACCTGGTAGTGTGGTAACAGTAATCCCTGAAGGTGAGCTGAATCATTTGTTAGTGCATGAGCTTTCCATAGTTTTATACTGCGTTTTCTCACTGCAGTTCTTTCTTTCAGCCTAAAAGTTTTTACAAGGGTCTGATTAAATATTACTCTTTCTGTGTATTCTGACTTGGGAGTTTAGGGAGTCCTCCTTCCCCTCTTTTCTGCAAAGGGAAGGGAGACGTAAGAAGGTATATGTGAACCAGCAAGATGGAAGTTTCTTTTGAAGCTGTTTATAGGTAAATGTTGTGGTATGTGAAAGTATTCCCCTGAAAATTCCTAAAAATTTGCTTATCAATGTCTCTTGAAAAACTTGGGAACCCTAAAGTAAAAACATTGAAGCTTTTAGTCTGTACGGTTGCTGGATTTGCCCTGTGAACATGACAGTGCAGACCACAACCAGAAGAGTTGTGTGGGTAGTGATACCCCACATAGAAAAGACAGTAAAATAAGAAGTTGTAGTTCTCTGCCAGGAATTAGCAACAAAATTAAATCTGCATCCAAGTTTCTGTGAGTGAAATGATACTCTTCCAATAGATGAGTCTACAGAGGCCTTGTGGTTGTTCACATCCACACATCTTTATATATAGCAGCTTTATCATTGAAATATCAGCAGCTCAGAAAAAAATATCAAAGTAAATACTTTTTCCTTCATTTTAGTTCAGTGAATTGTTAACAGCTGTTGCTTCCACTGCAATTTTGGAATATTCTGTAACAGGAGAAGAAACTTCATGGTCTGAAGTCCAGTTCCTACATATTCCTTTATCAGAGGGTTATGATATTGGCTTGTCCATATGTGGAGCTGCTTGAATTTCCTCCTGCTAAGCTCACAGAGCTACAGGGAGCCTGGGCTTGTATGGTCTGTATCTATATGCTGAGTGACTGTGAAGCTCATTTGTACCTGCAGACCTTTGGACAAACATGATGTGGCAGTCAATGCCCTTCACTTTTGGGGCTCCCACTGTCTGTGTTACGTGGTGTTGGGAAGGAATGCAATGTTTCCCAGGGGGAACTTGGGATAATGTGGAGGAACCCGTTTGCCTTCTTTTGCCAACCCCCTGATGCATTCAGTGCAATGGAATCCATTGCTCAAGGGTTTCTTGGGGTACAGGGCCATCACTCCTAGCCAGTATGTGCATTTACCCACCTCTCTCATGTCCCATGGTAGTGGCTCTGTGATTGAGAGGCTTGATGTTCCAGAAAAATTGTCAAAATCACGTGCCATTGTGAGATTTCACACACACAGAGTCATGAGCTATGAAAGCATGTACGTCCCTGAGCCACAGGGCTTGGCAACCCTATGTCTCTGTTATAAACATATGAAGCTGTGGCTGACCCTTCTTTTATTTCAAATGCAGGTGGAATTGGTTGGAAGGCTCTAAAGCTGTTAAGAAGGCATTCAGTAAGACTATGTGAGCACCATAACACTGTTCCAAGCACCAAACCATTCAGCACTGTTTTCTTGGAAAGCTAGATATTGTATAATTAGTCCCTTTTATTTGTTTTGCTTCTGATGCCTTCAAGTGTGTTTGGGTAATTTTTTCTCATTACCACATGGGATAAAAATTACATTCCTGTAAAGCAATAAAGACAAAACCAAAAAACCTGTTCTTGCTTCCAGAAGCCGAAGATGTAAGAAAACACCAAACACTTAAGCCTGTAGTAAGACACAGAGTTGGCAATGCTGCTGCTGTTCTCTTGTATCAGGATATATAATACATGCTCCCACAGAAAGCAACAGTGTTTAGCTTCCAGGGAGCACCCAGACTTCTCGAGGAAACCCAGAAACCACAGCAAAGAGGCAGATTGAAAGGATCCCCTAATGAGTAAATACATCCAGGGCTTTTAGTTCCCCATCTGCTGTTTTGACAAATGCATGTGAGCTGTTTTGCCAGCAGATATCACTATGTGTGTCCAAATTACGAGTGAGAATGAGAGAGAAAAAGCATTTCTCTGCTCATAAGCGACAGACAGATTTAGGAAGGTCTTCTGGAGTTTATGTGCATTATTAGGCACATTTTTCATTTTTTTGTCAATCTCTATTATGAGGTCATTTCACTTCAATGCAAATTAAACCATAATTTTTCACCTTCATATGTTCTTTTTTTTTCATAATATATATTTTTAATGTGTTGCTCAATCACAACCTCTAGAACAACCTAAAAGCCTTTAACTGTCTGAATTGAACTACTGTGGCCTTTCCTGTCAAAAAGAGCTCCTGGATTTATTTCTGTGTACATTGACACTATAAAATGTTACTTTCTTTTCTCTCTTCTTCAGGCAAAGAGCTATAAAAATCAAGTTTCATTGTCATTTCAACCTTTGTTCTGAAACATTATGATGTGTAGAAAATTGATTATACTGGAATTTAGTATATACAACAAAAGGAAACTTTGTTGAAATCCAGAGGGCCATTTCTGTTCATTTGATAAATGTATTAGTTTCTTTGGTTTCCTGAATTACCAGGTAAAGGGCAACATTTTCCAGATCTAACTAATTTCACTGAAACATATGAAAGACAAATACCAGAAGTCAAATCTAACATATTCTTCCCATGGGCCTTAAAAAAAACCCACCCCAAACTCTTTATTTTGAAAAGCTAAAGTAAGAGTTCAAAATTAAATGGATGATTCATGTGAGATATGTGAACTGAACAACACATCGAGCTGTTGCACCAGCTGATACGGCCTGGGTTTTCTCAGCACTGCTAAAGAAAAGAAACAAGAGGTGAAAAAAATTGATTGCCGTGCTACTCCATCTACTCAAGTGTCGCCATATCTCAGGGTCGCAGCAAAGCAGACCCTCTGTGAGGAGCTCTGTGACTGGGTGGGAGCTCTCAGCTCCATGGGTACAGGGCCAAATTTTGCTCCTTTTTTCTCCCCAGGCATGGAGGAGCTGAGTGCTGGACTCTCCGTAGGCAGAGGGTGCTGCTCAGCAGGGGTGGTCCTGCGCAGCCTTTGCTCACACTGGCTGCCCCACTGCTTCCACAGCCACAGCTCTGAGCTGTGGGTTACTCTTCCACGAACCTATTCCCTCCTGCTGGCACCTTCCTGGCTGTGGAGTGCACCAGAAGGCTCCCATGCCATGCCATGCCATGCCATGCCATGCCATGCCATGCCATGCCATACCATCCCGTTCTTGGATGTGTGTACCACTGCTTTAGAGACTCCTGATCTCACGGTCATGAGCAAAGGGTTCTACTGGGTTTTGCCATGGATCTTGCCAGTCCAAGAGATGCAGCAGCTTCTGCAGTCAAGCAGCAGGAGAAAAAAGCAGTTCAAACTAATAAAAGTAATAGTTATCAATTCACTGGAAAAATCATAGTATGTTATATTTCTTACTGAAGGTACTGAAAGCAAAAATCATGTTCTTGTGGTAAAAATTATAATATATGCTGCTGCCTTTTTTTTCTTTTTGAGTAACAATAACTTTAAGCAAAGGGAAATGTTCCCAACTGGACAAATGAGAATCCTTAATTTAATCTACTGTCTGAGAGATGTTATGGTCCCCAGCAAATATTAACCTCTGCCTCTTGATGGAAAAAGACCCCCTTTGCCCGTGTCAGTCACGTTTATTTCAGTCTAGACGAAATAGCTCCTAGGTGTTGTAGGGAGAAACAATGATGTCTGAGTGCCTCCTGGAGAACATTCAAACCTTGAGCATATTTTGGTTTGTACTGGAGCTGAACTTGATGTGATAGGTCTGGAAAAATATAGAGCTGACAGTCTATATACACAACCAGGTTTTTAGTCCACATGGATAATGAGACCTAAGCACCCGGCCACTTTTTTTTGTGCCACTGTCAATTTAAAGTGCATTTTTAAATGAACAGTGGGGTTATTTGGGTCTATTAATTACAGTAATTGTTTCCTGCGTGGAAACCACATGTATGAGATGTGAAAGGCGCGTGTGTGTGAGAAGGAACACTGGCGTGTGGGAGACTGGAGCAATTCCCCTTTGAAGATTTTTTTCAATCCCTAGAGAGGGAGCTTGTAATGAGCAACAACATTTATGCTGAGGACTTCAATGCCCCTTGTTGCCCCATCCGTTGCCTTGCCTTTCACATGGAGATGAAAGTCAGTGGTTGAAGCTACTCCTCCTTTTCCCATGTGGCTGATATAAATTCTACATCAAATGGAAAGGAGGAAGGGCAGGTTTGGTTGTCAGCAAAAAATGAAGGAGAGGTTTGAGAGCGGTGGGAGCAGGGGCTCAGTTCTCATTAATCTGAAGGGCAGCAGAAGAGTAAACATAAAACCTTGGGAAGATGCCTACTGTGCCCTTTAAACAAAGAGCCTGTGATTGGCATAATGAGGAGTGCAGTGCTGATGGGTAAATGGGAAAATGCTTTTCCTAAGGTTTACCTGTTAATGGATATGATGAGAAACTCATGCAGACTTTTATAGTTTGTATAAAGCTTGAATGCATTGATTTGTGCATTAAGCAAGTACAATAATGATCCTGCAGTTTAATTTCTAACTCGTGTTCTATTACAAGTCTCTCTATTTTGACTTTCTCAAGGAAGTTGTCTTTCTGCCAGGTTATGGTATTTTTCCTAGTGCAGAACCATGCCAGAGGAAAAATGTTTGGGAAAACTTTGGGATTAATCTCATATAGTTGAAATGCAGAATGTTATTTCCCCTTTTACGTCTCGTTTTGCTGCAGTGGCACATCTCAAATGTGACTCAGCCCATGTGTGTCCCTACAATTTGCCCTGTGAAGCAGCTTAGTTTGGAGAGAAGAGGGAAGGGATGAAAAAAATTCAGCAACACATCCTGACAGAGGGCAGCCAGAGAGTGTGGCTTTATTAGGGAAGAGCTATTCTGGGAAGAGAGACAGTAGATCTCCTGAGATATCTGAGAGCAGATATGTATGTTGGAGTCATGGCATGGGCATAAATCCCTCCTCAAAGGCAACAGGGTTCGTAGTTTATATTGTCATGCTCTCAGCTTGATTTGAGCAGGATTTGCATGTTCTATTTTTTTTTTTTCTTCTGTGCTGAGGTTCTGTTCTCTGATCATCCGCACAGAAGATAAGAGGCAGAGACTCTGTTCTGATGTGCCCAGAAATACAAAAGCAAGAGGGGTAGAGTCAGCACGAGGTTTTTTTATCCAACACTTAGTTTGGGAAGGTTCCCCTGCATGAACATGGCAAAACTTACTCCTGACACAACTCGGACAATAAACAGCCAGAAATTGAAATTTTAACTAGTCAATCCTGTTTCCCCTTTTTTTATTTCACTTTCTTTCCTGGGGAAATATTTATATTTGTTCATATGGGCCCTTTTACCCCTTCTCATCCCACCTGAAGATACATGCAAATACATCAAGGTTCAGAGACATGGCTATGGAATAAAACTCTGTTAGTTCAACTAGAAACTCGAACCACCATAGAAGACTATTACAAAGGTTTTAGGCTGGGATAGTCTTTGGTACTTTTTGAGCAGAGCTGAATGTCAGAAAAGATTTATGTCAGCAGCGAGATCCAGCTAAGAGGAAACCACATTTTTCTCTCTCAAAAACCCTGTTGCTACCTCATACTGTTTACCGTCTTAATGGAGCTATTTCAGGATTTTTCCAGAGTTTAACAAGAAGGTTGGTGATATTTGAGGCTCTGCTGATTTTGATGAGTAATAGATGGTTTCTTTGAAGCCACTGCTTTAGTACCAGGTAACATCACATCACATGAGCACTAAATATCCAGCTAGGCCAAATGAAGAAATAGCTGGGCTTAATTCCTGGCCCAGTGACCCTCTTCTCCTTTTTGCAGGAGGTGAATTTTGCAGTTCTGTCCAGTGTTCTTGCGGAGAGGTCAATGGAAAGCTTAAATCTTGGCTCCATTGTCTGTACATCAATTGATGGGACAGGATTCTCATGGCAGTTTTTTTGTGGCAAAGCCAGAACAGAACGAAATTTGCTCTTACCTGGGCTTATTCACCAGAACAAAGAGACTCAGCTGGCTTTTGTGATGTGAGCATTCCAGGAGAGAAATAACTCTGGCAGATGCTCTCATACTAGTGCATTGATATACAAGAGGATAAAGTTCTTGTGAGCTCATTAAGTTCTGAGTATCAGAAAAGGAAATTAAGAAAAAGATGAATCTGACAAGGAATCTGTATTTGATTCTAACAGGTGTTTCGAGTGAAAGTGAAAAATATGTTCTTCCTGAAACTTTCAACTATTTTAAAACACTGTATATTTTGAAGTATTTTTATGATGACAAAGTAATCTATGAAAATATTAATGTAATAAAATTTAATTAAGATTAAATAGATCAATTAGTTGTTTTAAATGCATAACTTAAAATAGTGTCCTCAATCAAACAAATAAGTATAATAGTCCCTATCAGTGAACTCCATCAGCCTAATGACTTGCTATATTTTTATTTGCTTTATTAATGAAGAAAAAAAGCAAACTTCTGCATGAGCTATTTTGTGTTCAGGCATGATTAAAGATTCTTGCAGCATCAGGGGATATTAACAGGCAATTATATTTTGAGTTTATAATGGATTGATTATTCTTTCCTGAGAGAACAGCAATGCATAGGCAAACTGCATAGAAATAGCATGTCAGCAATGTCATACTACTGTACAGATTTCAAAGATAAATTTCCATCTGGCAAGCAGACATTCAGGAAGGAACTTCTGTTAATGTGGCTTTCACACAAAGTTCATTGGGGATAAAACCTGGCTTGAAGATTCATTTCTACTTCTCACACTTGGCAAATGTTAATTTACTGTAGACGTTTCTTAAAGAGATGAGTAGGAACAAGGAAAAGGTAAGGAAAAAGCTGTGTTTCTTCTCTTGTTCCACTGGAAGTTTTGGACTAATCAGATGGTCCTCTTAAAAACCAAGAGCCAAACAGAAAAACAAATAGAATTTTTTTAAAAATGACGACTACAAACTGAGAACAAAAATGCTCTGTAAATATTAATAAGTCACTGAGAACTTCAATGTGATGAACAAACAACAGTTAATTTAACCTTTGGGAGGAAAGATAAATAATAAAATTGAAGTTACTGGTATTGAACTGCTACTGGTAAACAAAGTAAATATTAAATCTAGCAGAAGAAATGAATAGAGATGGTTGAAAGATAGAATTTTAAACTGGAATGAAAGCTAGAATTTAAAAACTTACTTTATTTTGAGCTGAAATGAAATGTCAGTCTCATAAATTTATTTAGGGAGAAAAATATTGACAATGATTTAAAAACATGTTCAACTACATTGAAATTTTAAATGGTGATGAGATCAAGTGTTCATGCAAAATATTTTGACATTATCAGCGTATGTTTTGTAAAGGAAAGATTTCCTTTAAGTGTTTGATTGTCATTGATATTTTTTAATAACACTTCAGCTTCATAGTTTTTAAGGAATAGATTTGACTGACACATGCTTAGTCACAAGGAAGTATGCAGCTGATTCATAAGCACCAGTGGAGTTTGTCTTTAAAGGCCAGTTGTACAATACTCATCCAGCATGTTCCATGCTAATTATGAGCTCTCTTGAGATAAATAGTTTAAAACAATATGGACTGTAGTCTTTGCCACTAGTAGGAGTTCCCCAAATCTGTCTAAGAAAGAGTGTGCCTTTTGGATATTTTTGTATTTACATTGCATATCACCTTTCCAATGACCACTGTTCCTATTTTACAGAAAGCTGATTTATGTGCCAGTTGACTCTCTGCGGTTCCCTGAAATGAAGGCTTGTTTTAAAAGTGAACTATATTGTAACTCAACCTGGTAAGTGTGGGAGACAGCTGTCTGCAGTTCATATTTTGAAATATTGTTTTAATAATTGTTTCTTTCCTTTTCTTAAATCAGTGGTAGAATATTGCCATTATGGGATTTTAGGTAGAAACACCCATTTCTTATAAGAGAAACAGACTTGCAGAGCAAGAGGCTTAGAGATGGGGCACCTGTTAGCTATTTTCCCAGTCAGTCACAAACTGGGATCTGGATTCAAACAATTCCTCAGACACTGTGAAGAATGGAAAATAGAAGTTAGCTGGTAACAGTCAAACTAGAAAACTGTCTCTGGCTGAGCAATGAACTTTAAAATGGAAGACAGGAGGAACAAACAGGGCTGATGTTTTTCCCTCTGACAGAGAGGGTGAAGCTAGCATAGATGGAGAAGCCACGTTGGGCAAGTAGGTCAGAAAATCAGCTACAAGTCAATGAAGAGGGTGAACAGGTTGGATGCTGAAGTGAAAAGTCATTGGTTTCTATGCTGGAAGTACTCACTGAGTATAAAAATTTGCCAACCTACTTGGCAATCTGAGTACCTGAGTAACTTGCCTAATAGTAGCTAGCCAGGTTTCAACATTTTGGCCTAAACCCCACTCATTTTTGTAGTTACCTACAGAATTACTGCAGAGCATAGAGCTCTGAACTTAACAAATTTGGGTAAATAAGGCCTTGATTCATCAGTATTTGCCAGATTAAATAATTTCTTAGTACACATTCTTTAGACCCCAAGATTTCTTATGGTCTTGCATAATAAACTGTTTGTGCAATTAGCAATAAATTTGTCACTGTAAGTCACTTTTTAAAGCTGGGAACAAGTATAACATTTATCAGTGTGTTAGGGTTTGCAGTTAAAAATAGCCATCCTGTTTTCATATGGCCAGGGCACTTTCAGGCTTGTTTTCTCCAGCTCTGTTGATACAGGGAAGGTAACAGAATCAGCACAAGTATGTGATAGAGAATGGTATTCTTTGTACAGAAATGAAGCTTGTTTGCTGAAGGAAAATCTGCCAATCTTGAATTCATTGCATCGCCACCTCTTTCAGCATTATCTTTTGGGCTTTTATGAATCCTTACCTCTACCTGTTTTAATTGCAATAGGCCTTATCTGAAATGTGCAGTCTGGTGGTATTAATGTTAATACACTGAATAAATGTGCAAGGTTAAGACACCATGCAAAGTCAAGCGGCACCCAGTGCCCAGCATGCAGCTGTAGCTCTCAGGGATTCACACACAGCAAAGGGCTTTCTTCACACTGGGCACTGTGGTCCAGCACGGGCCCCTGAGGTGCCAGGCTGGCAGATGTCTCTGCACCCAGCTCCACAGTGAAGTTCCTGAGGCTGCTGCTCACAGCACTAAAATGGCATTTAGACTATGTAATGTGGCATTTACTTTCACAGCCTCTACCAGAACTGGTGGTTATTTATTTGGAAATCTCAGACATGAGGTGTTATTTGATTTAGGGAGCAGTTTGTGTAATTTAGATATCCTTAGGCTCCCTAGAAGACACCTTAATTAATACAATTTCCTTGATTATCTGATTCCTAATTAAATTTAGTGTGGTATATATATTTATTTAATTGCAGCATATTTTTATTTCCTTTGGTTTAATTTTGTAATACATATTTTAGCCCACTTATCATGTCTATTAGCTTTACAAAATCAAAACTGATGCAATATACAAGAAAGAGTTAAGCTCACTAGAAGCTTCACCTGTAAGAGGTCTCTTTTATATCAGTAGGAGAAGAACAATCTGAGCCTCCACAAAAACAATATCTGACCTACGTGTGGAGGGTAGTGCTGGGCAAAGTTGAAGTCTGAGAAGGAAAAGGGGGAGACTTGGGGCAGGAAGGATTCCAAAGAAAGGATTTAATTATATTGGAATTAACTCTAAACCATTCAACTGGACTGAAACAAAATTAATTATAAAACATTTGTTTTGAAGAAGCTGAGCCAGAAAAAGCACAATGCTGCCAAATAATATTTAATAATTGTATTCAAAAATTAGAAAAAGAACCCTTTGGGACTCTTAGTAGATCATTGAAACCAACTGCTCTTTTGATGAAGTATGTGTCTTTCTCAGATTAAATTACAGGGGCTGTCTCATGTTCTCATGAGATTCTGTAAACCCATATTACATTATTTTAGTAAAAGCAAAGTAAAAAGAATTAATTGGTGATCATAGACTTTCTAAGGAAGGGCAGAGCAGAATTTTAATGAGCAGTTACTCAGCTGTCTGTTTTACTGCTTGCCCCCAACCTGAGCCTCTTGTTTTCTGTGGCACTGGGAGAAAGTACTTTTCTTGAACAATTTCACATTTCCTGGCCCTGCTCATGTCTTGCAAGTGATGACGTGTCTTAGAAAATAGGGCAACAGAGAGAGAGTGATGGCTCTTGAGTGAGTTGGGAAAAAACACAAGGAAACCTTAACAAAGACAGAAAGTGATGTGTCTACCTTTTGCTTTGGCTTCAGCCATGTCTAGACACAGCTTTATGTGCTTAATGGCAACCGCAGGAACGAGGAGAGCGTCGTCTCACTCATTAGTGCCTCCTTGAGACATTGGCTTCAAGGAGGCAGTAGACAGTGCCACTAAAACCTCCAGTATCAGGTCTAGAAGGACCTGGCAGTGAGATTTTGGCTTCTTGAAAACAAAAGTCTTGAGTGCCATGGATGCGTGCTTCAAAATGCATCCAGCTCTGGTACAGGCTGTTCACAAGCAATGCAGCTCTCCCTTGAAACTCAAATATGGGTGCATATTCACTGCTAACTAACTTCAGGCAATGCCTCAATGTTTGTATTGGTTTGATGGATAAGGCTTTCTGAGATGTTTTGTGTGGAGAACTCAAATGTAGTCACAAATGAGAGAAATGCTAATTGGATCAGACAGCTCTGTGTTAGATCTTAGGTGCCTCACAGCTGTGAGCCTTTTTTCTTTTCAACAGTGTTTTAGTCAAGAAATGGAATTAATGTTTGGTTTGTCTTAACATTTCTGAATTTTTTCTTCTTAACATGGCTCCTTTCTTGCCCATTTTGAGACTCCCACTGGGAGATAATTGAAGTTCCTCCTGGGAAAGTTTCTGCAGAAAAACGATGGGTTTTTTCAGGTTCTTTTTCTGTTTTGCCTCACTGAAAATTGATGGAAATATAGCTGGATGAATTGGTCAATTTTTACTAAGGCTATGGGTGACAAAAGCAGGTAGGATGGCTGATGTGCAGTGTTTTCTAATAAAACACAGCTAAGGCTCTTGGATTTTTAGGCATTAGATTTATAATTTTTCTACTGTGTCAGGCAGATTTTCATGTCTTAAGTTTCATGAAAACATTTCTTGACAACATACCCTGTGAAGGGTGGGCTGTGTGTGAAACAGCTTGGAGGATGGAAGGATTAACTTGGCACTTTGTGATGTGGGCCTCTTAATGCTCTCCTAACAACTGTCACAGGACTTCTCCTCACAGGTATACTTCTCCCAGGATGTTCCTTCAGTCGGGGAATTTGTACTGTCGCTTCCAGGTTTTAGTGAAAGAAAAGCCAGTGCTGACTGTCCTGACTTTGCCTCTACATACAGGAGTTAAATCTTTGTCCAAAGTTCAAATCAGGATCTCTCCCTAAATTTAGAGGGGATTTGGCAATCTCTCAAGGGTTTTGCAGCTCTCTACTGCAACAATGTAGGATTATAGAATTGTTTAGGTAGGAAAAGACCTCTAAGATCAACCCAGCACTGCCAAGTCTACCACTAAATCATGTCCCTAAGTGCTGTATCTCCACATCTTTTAAATTCCTCCAGGGATGGTGACTCCCCCACTTCCCTGGGCAGCCTGTCCCAGTGCTTGACAACCCTTCTGGTGGGGACATTTCTCCCTAATATCCAACCTAAACCTCCCCAAGTGAACTTCATGGTCTTGCAAACCTCATGAAAATAACGCTGCACCAAGGTGAAGGAGTGGAAATACAAATTCATGGCCAGGTTGATAATTGCTGAGTGGCATTTTGTGTATGAGTACTTACTGATCATCCATGGCCCTGCTCCTGCTGAACAGCTTAACCCCGTCTGGGCCAGGCTCTACCAGGATTTACCGGAGATCTACAACAGGCATTCTCCCTTAATCTCATGTAATTTCTTGCTTTTTCTTCCCCCACAAATTTAATGTTGTGAATCAGAAATAAATAACAGCAAAACATGTCTGGAAGCTGAGGGATAAAATGGAGAACCATGAGGAAAACATGTGGGTATATCTTGATAGAAGTCCTTGTTTTCCGGAAGAGCAACAGTGCCTCCCTCCAGGTAGGGAACCTGTGTGGCTTTCTGCCATAAAACAGGCAGGGCAAAGAGGACATTTCAAGGGCATTTAAAAAAGCTGTAATTGCTTAGAAAGCCTGGTAATTCTTGCACATCTCAAACTATCATAGCAGGCTTGGATAGACAGAAGATGCCAAATGGCTTTCTCCAGGGAGTGGGGGCTCTGCTGTGCTCCTCGGGTAGTGCTCTACCATGGGTAACTGTCAACGGGTGGAAGTAAATCTGTTCCTGTGGCCATTGTAATGTCCATAAAGGGCCTATAGAAAGAAAGTAACACCGTGGCACTGTGGTCTTGCCTTTGAACACACTCTCGAAGATATAATTGAAACCACCAAGCTTATTTCAGGCAAAGTTTTTAAGTGATGGGTCTGGCATCATGCCGATAGCAGGAAGGCTAATTACACCATAAATTAAACTTTTTTTTTCCTAACCAAACATTATGACCTTTAATAAAATTGTTTTTACAACCAGCTGTCAATAAATCATCCAGGAAAGCTAGTGAGAAATGTTCTGTGAACACTCCACTTCTGTGAATTTCATTAGCTGCAGTTTATTTGATTTTTTGTGAGCTATGATGGTTTTTAAATCTCAAATTAAAAGCCCCGAACCATAAAAACTAATTCAAGAACATTAGCATCTTGGTTTCTGAAAATGAGCCTCTCTAATTGCAGAAATTAGTCAAGATTGTATAACGATCAGGAGGTCATTAAAAAAAAGAATAGTGGGTAGGCTGTGTTTGACCCAGCTACAGCAGCTCCAGAGAAGTTTTTTTTTTGAATACACCCTTAATGCAAGAAAACTGTCTCCTGGTAGATCGATTTGAAAGCACTGTGAAAGCCTTTTAACCCAGAGGTTTGATTTCTGAGACATCACTTTTCTGGCCTTGTTTATTCTCTTAGGCGCATCAGGACTTGAGCTTGGACACGTGCAAGAAGTTTTACTGCCTGTTGTACCCTTGTGTCTGCAGCAGTGAAGTATGAGGTAGTGTCAATAGGCTTTACTTCAGGACCTCTTTTTGTTTTGCATTCTTAAGGCTCCTGTACTACTTCATGGTAATTACAAATATTTGTAAGAAATATACTATACTGCTTGATTTGTGACTTTAAGGCGGACATATTTTAAAGCGAGACATTTTTATTAGATTGGTACCAGAAAATGAAGCTGTTAACATTCTACTCCTCTGCCTCATAAAGCTCTTCTAAGTAGAGGAGCTGGGTTATTTTGTGTTGTAGAAACATCTAGAAAGCCTCTAGGTTTGAATCTGATAAGAAAAGATGGCAATCCTTATTCTCAACTCTTTTTTGGAACTCTTTTTTGGCAAATTTCCTCACATTTCTCTTTTCCTCTTATTTTGGCATGAAAATTGCAAGCCCTTCTTAACTCTCCCTGTTCATCTGACTTTCTATAGCTCATTTATGTGGAATACGTGTTATAAAAATGAGACACACCTTGCTTAACCCCATGTGGCTCCCATGAGTCCCTGCTCAAGCAGTTTCTGACAACTCACACAGATATCTCTATTCCTGCCTAGTGGTGTATATTCTGAAGGTTCCTCTGGTGCCCAATTCCTCATCATATTTTGTTTTAGGGGAAGATGATACCTTCTAGCATCTACTTTTTATTAGTAAATTTTAAATATTATCTATTTGCCTGTACTCTCCCTTTTTTTCCTTTCAGACACTTTTATCTCTTTTTCTGTCTATTGTCACAAGCATTTGTGCATCATCTGAACCAAAGGCCTTTTGTCATGTTTATACCAAAAATATGAGAAAATAATGTAAAAAGATTTTGAGTCTTTATTTCTCATTGCAGGTTCCCTGGGAAGCTTTTTGGGAAGTTTTGAGATATCCACACTCATTTCATGAGCTCTTCTGAGTCTCAGTCTGAGACACCAATTTCCCTGCTGCAGATTTTCCTCCTCTGGCTCTCACAAATAGGTCCATTCATTTATCTCTTGCCATATGTGCATGTACACTGCCAAAACCAGCCTGTCAAACACAAACACTGTAATGCTGTCATTCACATTGTTCCCCAGCTTCCAGCCCCACATGCACCAGTGTGCCCATGTTTATCTATGGAATAGGGATGGAAGTGGCAGTTTTTATTGTGTGATTTGATGTTACACTGGGAGTTCCCTTAGTCTGCTAACATATTGTAGCCTTGTCATTTTTGAAGCAAACAACTTTCTGCTTATTCCTCATATTTGATTTTTATTGAGACTGCTATTATGGCTTTTCTGATGATCTTTAACATTTTAAGAATTTCAGTTTAAATGGGGGGTGGAGGGGGGTTTTCTGCAGGTATTTATAACATTTTCCCATGGCTGTATGACATGGAACTGTCATTTAAATGCCTTGGCAAAACAGTTTGAACTACTGTCCCACCCCAATTAAACGCTGAAACAGAAACTCTAAACTTTCCTGTGAGTAAAATAAATCAAGTATAAATTAGCAAGGTGTAGGTTACTGATGAAGGCAAGAGAAATCAGAATGTATAAATATGAGTTACTTGAACTCCATGAAACACACACACACACACGTGTCTGTATGTGCACACACACATAATGGTAAACTTGATCTGGACTTTTTCCTTCTGGCTTCATTAATCAACTGGCCAGTTAATCTGAAATATTTCATGTCAGCTTCACAGATCTGTTTTATGTATATACATTTTCAGCTTTTATTTTGTTTGATGTTTTTTGATATTACTTGACTTGCCCTTCCATTATTCTTTAACATTTAAAGTTGAAAAAAAAAAGGAAATTACAGACCCCCATGGACTGATGCAACACAAGAAGGCAGATGTTTTACACTATTCTCAGGAAACACATTGTTTGTAAACTAAATGCAATGAGTCCAATAAAATGCTTTATAAAAATTACCAATTTCATATAGTGGTAGGCATCTCATTCAGCAACCATGTTTATTGTATGTGGAAGTCATAGGCACTTCAGGTGAACAGCCCCTGTTTAGTCCCTATTAAGTACTAAGTTGAATTGATATGGCTTTATCCACATGGAATATGCATCATAGGTGTCAAAATTGCCTTGCTGAGCAGTATATAGTTTCTACAAGTTCTCTACTGGTCTATTAATGTATGTATGTATGTATGTATGTATGTATGCATGTATGTATCCATCTACCCATCTACCCATCTATCCATTTATTCCAATTACACGCAACTGACTTTTGAAAAGGTACTGTACTTCTCAGAAAATATTTTTTTCCATATTGCTATTACAGGTAATTTTATAAAGAGTGTTCTCTTCACACATTTTCACCACAGGTGGAAATGGACACCCTGGCTACTGAGAGAAGAGTGTCACTCCATGGGACTCCTGCTCTGGGATATGACCAGCTTGTTAGGATTTTGTATCAAACTACTGCTGCTTTTTTGTTTTCTTTTTCCTTTTTTCCCCCCTTAACCCCCTTAGCATTAGCAGGACTACTGTTTTCATTAAAATTGGGTCTTTCTTATTGTTTGGCTTTGTCTTGCAGCAAGACTCAAAGTTCCTACAAGAGACATTGCAAATACAAACCATATCAATAAAGGGCTACATTGAGGGATACAAAATGTGGCAAGCTGCAACATTTTTGTTCAAACTGGCATCAGATTTTTCAAGTTTGGAATGAAGTTTTTAAACTGAGGCCTTATACCAGGAGTGGATTCACTCAGCATTTTTAGTGAATATGTGATTCCCAGCAGTCGCAGGCTCATATCAATTGTCCAATTTTAAAGGCGTTGCCATGAGATTTTCCTGAGTTTTTGAACTGTTGTCCTTTTATTGCATTTTACTTGTGCAGGATATAAAAGTCAAGTATTCCTTTTGTGGATAAGGTTTTTGGTTATTGAGTGTGTACCCATTACTCTATACACACACTGCTTTTGGCCTTCAATTCTGAAGTGAAAGTAAAAGGCTTTTTAGACTGCTGAAAAAGTCCCTGGATTGTGGGAATGCTCAGGAAAAGCCAAGATACCAAACACCTGTTTTTCACTAAACTTGAGGATGTTGGGTAGGTCAAGAGGGGAGCTGTGGGTTAGCTCATTCCACTGTAAAGCAATGAAAGCCATAAAATATTATGAGCAAAAAGCCACCTGTTCTTGAATTAGTGCTTGCCATCTACCTTTGTGGTTTAAATTGAAAGTTCAGTATCTAGGCAGCCTGTTTCCCTTTTGCTCTGATTTAGCCACAGTGTATCAATTTATACAGTGCCTTCCCAATCAGCTCCATCTCAAAGCCCTTGGCAAAAAGTAAATGCAGGTGCACAAATGCATCCCTTCCTCTCCCAGGCACACCACACTAACAGAAAAGCAACTTTTCTGCAAACAAAGCAAAAAAATAGGTGAGTGTCAGAAACTACGTTCAATACCAAAGTACTGGAGATGAATTTCAGAAAGATAAATCTGTCATGATGAATGGCTGCAAGACCACTCCTTGATTTACTCCAGGTGCTGTATTTCACAAAAGCAAATGCTTTCCAAGTAGCAGCTCTCCTCTGGCAGCTTCACAGTCCTCTTTTGTTGGACAGGAAACTTGATGGTCTTGGTTGTTGAGATTTAATATGTAAGTGTGGAAGAAAAGAGCTGATCTTACAGAGGAGCCACGTACCTGACAGAGGTACTCTGAAGTCTGAAGGGGCCCTGCTATCTTCTTACTACATGGACCAAAAGACAGCTGGCTGAAAGCAAGAAAATCAGCTTGAGAGAGTTTTATCATGAGGTGCCTCAGGAGGCTGTAGCCTAAACAGATTTACTCTGTGCTGCTCTAAAGGTAATGTCTGTGCAGCTGTCTCTTAGGAACTAAATGCCACACAGGTATATTTATTTCGAGTTTCAGTATGAATCCTTTGACTCTTGTTCTTCTAAAAAATGCTTGTTGTTACTGCTCTCAGTGATCCCTCTGTGCTGTTTTTGCTTGTGGCATAGGCTATTTAGCCTCTTGTATTTGCTTAGGGTGCACGCACTTCAGTGAGCTCTGGAAGGTGAGCCTGGAGTGGCCATGCTATATTGTCAGGAGAAACTGGTTTTTCAGTAAGTCCATGGCTTTTAGGATATTCAGAACAACAGTTATTTGCTGTTATTAATTTACCTATGGCGCCTAAGTGAGACCCACCGTCATCCTCCCCTTCCCATATTGTCAGTGAAGAGAGAGCACATCCTTGAGGTAGTGATTCAGGTACCACCTCACAGGGCTGAGGCATCATTTCTGGAGATGTCTCTTTTCTCTTCTCTTCTCTTCTCTTCTCTTCTCTTCTCTTCTCTTCTCTTCTCTTCTCTTCTCTTCTCTTCTCTTCTCTTCTCTTTTCTCTTCTCTCTTCTCTCTTCTCTCTTCTCTCTCCTCTCTCCTCTCTTCTCTCTCCTCTCTTCTCTCTTCTCTCTTCTCTCTCTTTCTCTTCTTCAACAAGTGTGCAGCCCAGCTCACTCCAGGTTCTTTACTGTTAACATATGTTTGCCAACATATGTTTAACAAAATTCCCAGGAGAAATTCAGCATGCTTTTGTTTCAATGGGTTGATATTTTCACATTTCTCTGTGGTTTTGTTTGTTAAAAAAAATATTGCCCAAAGGAAACTATTCCCTCAGATAATGCTATAAATTTTAGTCTAGCTCTGATTCTTCTTATTTTGGTAACTTTGTCTTATTTAAACTCCAGGATCAAGGACAACAAGTTTAGTTTTGTGAGCAAACATATAGCTAAGGATGTTAGGAAAATGGCAAGAAGTCATTTCAGCCTCTGTAAGAACGACGCAGATTAACTTATGGATTTTAGGGTCAGTATTTCAAAGTTAGCTTGTATGACTTTTATTAGGAATACTTTAGAAACCCCTTCAAAAAATCACTAAAAGATGAATGAAGTGCCCACTTGATTCATACAGGCTGCTATTTACCAAAAGAAAAACTTCATAGTCTGTTCTGCATACTCCAAATCCACTTCCTAAGTCCCTGAGCCTGTGCTACCAACTATTTCTAAAGCTCTGTGGTAGCACCATTAATAATCCTTTTGATATTCTTTTCTCTAGTAAACGTAAATCATCATGAACTCATTTGGTATGAGAATGTACCTTATAAGCCTTTCTATGGTATTCCATCACTTTATAGAAACACTCAGGTGTGGATCTGGCTAAAATTAAACCAACACTGCTGTGGATGAAAACCTGAAGGAATCCCATCTCATGTTGTGAGTATGGGTGGCATCGTGTACTGTGATGTGAATTTTGTCTGGATTGTGGCAAGTGAGACAATGGGGGAGATGCACGACTGATTCCTGCCTCCTCTGAGCTTGGAGGAGGCTCCCTGCAGCATCCCAGGAGCACATTGGGGCTCCAGGCACTGGGCACAGGGTGTGCACCCTCCTGCACACAAAGGCAGGGCCAGTGTAGCTGGTCCTGCTCTTTTGCTTCTCGCTTTTGGTTGCTCAGGTTAGTGATGGCAAAGGTGTCTCCTTCTTGGATGGGGCTGCTGGCTACAGGGCTGGGCTGCTGCTGCTGGCTCTGTTTCTCGTAAAGCTCCATCTCTCAGAGCTGAGATGGTGTCTGCAAATCACAGCTCTGATATTGTCAGGATGTGGACAGGCCTGAAGTCGAAAGAAGAGCAAGAAGGTCCTCCTCAGATGGCTTTTCAGCCAGTGTAAGTTGTTGCTCTATGAGAATCCAAGAATAATTTTCACAAGTGAAGGTTTGCTTGCTTGGACTTTTAAACAGACTTCATTCATCTCAGTTGGAATTCTGCTTATATTTCATAGCATGTGGCAGTGCCACACATGCAGTACCTGTGCAAAGGAGAAGCTACTCATGCTCTGCTCTTCTGGTCCTGCATTCTGAATTTTCCTGCTCACAACAGAATCTCTCCAGCTGTGGGGAATGGTGAAGTGATGGGCAAATATGTGTACAGTATCACAGCATATTCATTGCCTTCTGCAGGAGGAAAAAAGGCAGGCCTGAAAAACTTAATGGAGACAACTGGACCAGGATTTCCAGTTTTGACTTTGAATTAGGTTTAGTACATGGCTCTTCAAACTGTGGTTGCTGGTCCTCATGGCAAAACCAAGCACTGACATAGATAAAATAATATTGTCACTTCAGTCCACTATGAACTACAAGGATGGATTGAAGAAAAAAGTAGAATGGCTCGTCTAACACAGCAAACTAGAACCCCTTCTCTACACCAAACAGACACGTCTCCCCACTGCCACCTCAAAAATACAGTCTATATTGAAATTGCTGACAGACAATGTAAACTCTTCTCTTGATTCATACCATGTCTTTGTAGTGACATTTGAAGTAAAGTTTCTCTTATACATGTTGGGTTTGTTTTTGGAGGATTAGTTATTTACATTTAGACTGGGAAGGCAGAAGGCAGGCTGGTTTACAAGCTTCACAAGGCTGACCATTTTTTCATACAGTGGGATATTATTTTGGCAGTAATTGCAAATGATCTTTGCACTTTAAAGGTATAAAATGTCACATTCTCAATATCTATTCAAAGGAAGGAAATATGCCAGCTTCTTAATGAATCCAAATACCGGTCTGCATGACGTGATGGAGGTAAATTACATCCTTTTAGGACTCAAACAATTAAAATAGTTTGTTTTTTTTTTCTGTTAGCCTTTTTACTGTGGTTAAATGTTTTTCCTAAACAGCTTCTTCTAATATCTTTAATTTCCAGTATTTTTACTGGTGCCAATTCTTCTCCTGAAGTTTTGCAAAGGATTTAAACCACAGTGGTTTGTTCATTCCACTCGATGCCTACAGATTTCTTTTTGTCTGTAAGTGTGCTGTATAATTTTTATGTGAAATTGATTCTGTACAACTGTAACTAACAGGATTTTCCTGGAAACAGTCAGAACATCTTGTACCAATGTTTACAATAAATATATAAGAAGAAATTGATAGCTATCTAACAGTTTCCAGGAAGATGGGAATTAATACAAAGCCAGCCTCTGAGTGTTTTTCAAAGAGAAAACTTTGGGTTTATTTTATTTCTATTGAAACTTGTCATGTTATTTGAATTCCCTTGACATTTTTTCATACTTCAGAGCTTTTTTAACATTGTCCAACCATCGACCATTCTGGCCTTATGTGGTGCCTGGGAAATGTTAATTGAGCAATCCTGAGTTTAACCCTTCCTTCACATACTTTGTAAAAATACAGCTGTTAATAACGTTTATTTGCCTTCAATTTAGATATGAAAAAAATCCATTTCAGGAGGTTACTGAAAAAAGATTTAAACTTAATATGAGTTCCCCACATATTAAGAGCAATGGCATGTGCTGTAAAGAATAAAAACCACAACACACAGACATCAGTCCTCATGGGCTAATGGAAATCTAGACCTGATTAAAAACCCATTTCAGGACCTTTTTATTGCAGGGGTGGGTTTGATAGCTGTCAGTGTACAGGAAAATAGCACATCTGGAATCTTACTGTGTACTTGTGCTGGCTGGTATAACTCAACCTGTGTGTCAGATTTTTTTTTTAATAGCCAAGATTTATTTGGTTGCTATTAATTTTTTAAAAGTCTTTGGTAAGTATGCTTATTAAGTACTAAATTTTTACCCTCCACAAATTAAAAGCTATATTTTAGTAGTGAGCAGTTTCCTTTAGAGAAAAGGAGGAAAGCCAGAAATGTGCATTAGTAATGTAGGGAGTTATTTGATTACAAACGTACCCCAGCGGCTTCTCGGGGATGACTATATTGCAGTTTGCTTAATGAAAATCGCATATTTCTTGTGATTTTTCTATCTAGTTATGAGAAGTCTAAAAGGAGATATTAAACAAGTAGTAGGCTCTGACTACTATTACATCAAGAGTTATTTTCCCATTAGGAAATTGTATATGTCTAGAAAATTGTAACTGTTTTTTAAAAAACACTTGGATTTGCTTGTAAAACATGAGACTTCAGTAAAGAGGAGACTTTTTTTATAAGCAGAGTCTTGGATAAAATTGAACAGTCACCTACATATCAAGAACTTCAGTGCTGTTTTTACATGTTTTACATGTAACCATAATATTAATTAAATAAGTGACTTTGTAATCATCCTCAAGTTAAAAGCAAGAACAGAGCAATAAACATCTTTTGATGGTCCCCCACAGCCTGAGATTTATTGTCTAGTTAAAATTTTAATAGTGCAGTTCCAGAACTTTTATACTTTAGTTGCTTTAGAGAATTGTACAGCTGAAATATTTAATATATATTCATATATTCAAATCATGGTCTAAAATCAACAAGGACCTGGATGGTGCCTGTCTTGGATGGTCCTAAAAATCTCCAAAAATTGAACTATGCATGAGTTATCAATGTTTTGGTGGTCTTATTTTAGTCCTGTTCTACTTGGCAAACCCACAAAATTTTGAAGTTCTTGCAGGTTAGAATTACCAGGGGAAACTGTAATTCTTCAATGGGAAGAGAGCCAGAAGGGGATAAATTTTAATCACATTCTATTATCTTCAAAATGGCAGTGTTTTTGAAGCAAATTATATACTATTTATTCCATTTATATACAGTATAGATGGACACACATTTAAATGTCACTCCAGTGTGCAAGTGACTCGTTATAAAAGCCATAATAAAGGACCTCTAGAATGTCACTACAACGTGCCCAAAAAGTCCTGCTAGTTCATTCTGGCTGAGGTGGAGGAAAAAAAAAAGTGCACCTTTCTGGGGCAGTCACCCACAGGAACAATCATTCATCAAGTAGTCATAATCTTGACACAGCAGAGTGTCCATCAATTTTATTTTCACCAAAGTCAAGTGAAATACTTGTGCATGAGAAATTTGAGAATTTGGTGTGATACCCTAATTTTGCTCCCAAACATGCCAGTATTTTCAGTTTCTGAAAGGGTTTAGAGCAGGGTTCAGTAGTGACTTCTCAGATAATTATTTATGTTTTAGAAAATGTACTATGTGCATTTCCCAGTACTTTAGAAAGTATTATGCATGAGAACAAACTGTGCTTGTTGAAATACATGATCAAAGCATATATCATAGAGCAGTAGCCTGGCTTTTGCTTTTCTTTTTAAACAACAATTTTCAGAAAATTCTTGATTTTAGAATGTTGTGATTCATGGGTGGTCAGTGGGAGATATTCTGGGCATTTTTTTTGAAGTTGAATGATCCTGGCTTTTACTGGGCTCCTTCCTGGCTCTTGCCCTGGGTTCCGATGTTATATTCCTGATTAGTCTTAAGAGGTGTAAAACCAGGGACAGAAAATTATCGATTAGCAAAGTCAGCTTTGCCAGACAAGATTCCTCACATTTTAAGTCTCTAACCCAGCTGAGAAAGCTATGAAGTTACTGAGAGACTTGTGGACTCTGTAAGGACAGGAGTCTGCAGTTAGAAATCATTGAGAGGTATCACTTTATTTTGTCTTGTGTAACAAGACACTTCTCTGATTTTGACAAGTAACACCAATTTGAAGTTGTGCATGAGTGGACAATTAATATTAAAGGTATGAAAATATCCTTACAAGACTGCAGCTCTTGCATAGATTCCTGAATTTCAAGAGAGAGGACAAATCCTATCAGTGACCCTTAACCATTCCTGCCAGCTATTCTCACATCAAGCTTATAGATCTGAAGTAAACCAAACTTTTTTTTTTTTTTAGAAGACATTTGGTTTTACTATTAAGTTTTCAAGTGACAGGAAATATATCATGTCAAGCAGACTATTTTAGTGCTAATTTACCTACCTAGTAAGAATTCACATTATTTCCAGTCGATTTTTTTGCTCTAGCCATTGGACTTTTTAATATCCCTGTCTCCAAGCTTGAAGCAGACTTGATTATTTATAAGATGGGAAATATTATTGGCATGGATGAGCTCGTAAAATATGATCAAGCCAAGCATTCAAATTACCTTGGATAAGTTGGCATCTATAGAGTCTTTCAGGAAAAGACAGGTTTTCCAGCCACAGCCCCATTCCTGTAACCATTACCTGAGCTATTCCCAGTTTCTGAACATCCCTTTCAAGTAAAAGTCAGCTGGAGAGCACAGGCTCAGAGATTCAGCTTGTCTCACGCTCTTTTATTACTCAAAGTAATTTACCCTGTGATCCTAAGATGCCTGTAGTAAAAACCAACTTTTCTTAAAAAAATTGTGAGCTTTATAAACCTTACAGAGCTCTCTTTCAGGATGGTAATTCTCATCATTTCAGCTGTCACACCATATTTACTGCTGTCACTGTTTTCTGTAAAATAGTGAAGTGAAAAAATGTCCGCAATTGTTACCATCATCATGGGTACGAAATGTTCACATTTCCTGGCAGATCCTAAACCTGAGAGGAGTAAATTGAGGAGAAAACCTTTGGCAACACTGTAAACCATGAGCAGAAAGTTGCAGCCTAGAGCTAGTAAAAGGAGACAGGACACGAGGATGACAAATGGGAGTTTGTGTGAGTGACACCTCAGGGGATGGCTCTGAAAATCTCTTGGGTAGGGTGGGATATCCCTGTGTCCCAACATGGAAAATTTGGGTGCAAGGGCCTGCTTGGCAAAATACAGTTGGAAGAAGGAACATTTTCAACGTCCTCTTGGATGCACCAGGGTTTCTGGTTCTCAAAACAACATAAGTCCTACAACAGCCTAGTCTGTCACCATATTAGCCCTGCCACAACCTAGATATTGGGTAGATATTGGGCATTGGCCTGTTGGTGTTAGCTGTCATCATGCTTGAAGACTTATTTATTTTTAGCATTCACAATACTTCCATTACTGTAGTCTTTATTAAATTTATATTCTGTAGAAACTTCTTCACATTTGATGTTTACAGGGAAAGGTTTTTTTTGCCTGTTTGGAGTAAGTGATCTTTCCAGCCCTGGACCTTAAGAGACTGAGGAAGCAGGAGCTGGTGTGGAATGCCTCGAGGATTTTAACCCAAACTGAACTGCAGGCCTCTGTGGGTAGAGGATATTCCTTTGTGAATGGACTATAGGAGGTCTAGAGACATGAGAGTAAAAGGACTGCTCCTGGCAGATTTCAGAACACCGCACTAGTT
>VYZP01029749.1:0-11500 GCA_013400635.1 Hypocryptadius cinnamomeus
ATAAAATCATAGTATTTTATAATTCATAATAACATTATAGCTATGTTTTCACTACGCTGATATGACCAGTTATAGAAGCATGTATTAAAGCTGATGTTTAGATGGCATCGGTATTGTTACAAACCTTTAGCAGATATTAATAAATTGCTAAAGCTAATGGAAGAATAAAATCCATGTGCAATACTAAATTTCTTCGTGCTGCAATACTGAAAGCTAATGTCTTCACTTCATTGGAAGTATTTTTACTGTGAGAAAATATCAACTGCTATTTGATTTTCTTCTTCTAGGCAGGGCAAATATTAAATATAAATTTTGATTTACATCTCAAGCTATCTGTTAAAATCTCACTTTTATCCTTAATTTATTTGAAGAATATAATACCTGAATTAAAAAGTGAGTTAATGAACTCCAAGTCCTCCAAAACCCTGTTTCTTTTTGTATCCTTTTAGACAAAAATAAAACCCTGATGTTTGCTAGATATTCCTATTGCCAAATAAGAAAAAAATATTCTAATTTTCAGCATTTACTTTCAGGTATGTAATCAGTTTTACTCAGAGTTAAAAAACATCAGTGAAATGGCTTTGTATAGGTACACGGTAAACAACAGAAGTATGTGATTAACTTAGCAAGACAAGACTCCTAAAAACTCAAGATCAAACATATTTATTTTGAAAGGCCATCAAACAAGCTGCTTCTTTACCATATCTCTAATTGTAAGTACAGGCTGTTACTTCAGCTTTGATGGGGTTGGGTTCAAAACAGAAACATAGAATGTTAAGGAGTTGGAAGGGACCTTAAAGATCATTTAGTACTGGCACGTCTGTCATGTGGAGGGGCACCTCCCACTAGATCAGGCTGCTCAAAGCCCATCCAGCCTGGCTGTGAATGCTGCCAGTGTTGGGACATCCAGAGTCTCCCTGGGTGACCTCTTCCTGTGTCTCATGAACCTCACAATAAAGAATTTCTTCCTAATATCTAACCTAAATGTTCCTTCTTTCAGTTTGTACCCATTACTCCATGTCCTGTCATTACTGTTCCTGATGAAGAGCCCCTCAAGTTTTCCTGTAGGCCCTTTTGGATGCTGGAAAGTTGCTATTAGGTTCACATAAAACATTCTCTTCTCCAGGCTGAACAGCCCCAACTCTCTAGCATGTCTTCATAGGGGAGGTCTTTAATTCCTCTCATCAGCTTCATGGCCTCCTCTGGTGTGACTCTGACAGTTCCTTGTCCTTCCTTTGCTGGGGACTCCAGGCCTGGGTGCAGCACTCCAGCTGGGGTCTCATCAGAGCAGTGCAGAGGGGGGGAATCCCCTTCTTCACCCTGAGGGCTGCATTGCTTTGGACACAGCCCAGGACACAACTGGCTTTCTGGGCTGTGAGCACACACTGCTGGCTAATGTTGAATGAACCATCACCCCAAACCTTTCACTGCAGGGCTGCTTCAATCACTTCTCTGCCCAAGCTGTTGGTGTGTCTGGGATTGCCATGACCCAGCTGTAGGACCTTGCTCTTTGCTTTGTTGACCCCCATGAGGTTTGCAGTGGCCCAGCTCTCAAGCCTGACCAGGTCCCTGTGGATGCCATCCTTTCCCTCCAGCGTGTCGACTGCCCCACACAGCCTGGTGCTCTCGGTGACCTCGCTGAGGGTGCCCTTGATCCCACTGTCCATGTCCCTGACAAAGATGTTGAGCGGTATCGGCCCCCGCACTGACCCCTGAGGGACACCACTCCTCACTGGTCTCCACGTGGACCATGAACCCTTGACCACAACTCCTTGTGACTGGCCATCCAGCCAGTTCTTTATCCACCCAGTGGTCCATCCCTCAAATCCATGTCTCTCCAATTTACAGACAAGGACGTTGGTGTGGCACAGTGTCCAACACTTAGCGTAAGCCCAGGAGGGGATGTCAGTAGCTCTGCCCCATCCACCCATGCTGTCATCCCAACTAGAAGGTCACCACATCTGCCAGGCACCAGATTTGCCGTTAGCTATTACCAACCATGTTGGCTGTTATCAATCACTCTTTTGTTTCCATGTGCCTTAGCAGAGTTTCTATGAGAATATTTTACATGATTTTGCCTGGCACATCAGTGAGACTGAGTAGTTTCCCAAATCTTAGGACATTACTAAAACCTAGCATGGCAACATCAAGATACTGCAGCTTTTAACAGTAAATTAATTTAAAACATTTTAGTGGTTATCTGCAAATAATAGCTCTGTTTAGGAACACCATGTGTTGCCTCAGGGCATTCAGACCAACTGATTAGATTGTGGCCTTACTTTTTTTAGGGTAAGGATTTCCCTATGGGAGTTTCCCCATGTGTGTGTAATTTCCCCAGAAGTGTGGATGATATTTCAAACTGCACAGGAAGCAACACAGAGAGAGAAAACAGATATGATCAATAATGGTGACAAATCTTTGATGCTGCTGGTAGCACCATTGCTACAATAAAAGAAGGGTAAAAAAAAGTGAGTCTTAACTCTAATGATAATGTCACTGTAAATACCATTTGGGCAAACATCCTGGTCTTATAACATGGCCTTCAAGAAAAAAAAATACAGCCTTTTATATGGAGCTCCTCTGCATTATGTACAAAAGTGGTTTCCAAATATGTTGAAATAGTTTCATTTAGAAGAAAACTCCTTTTAGCATCTCACCCTATAAAATCTTTATATAAATGTCCCTGCCTCTTTGTTTGTTTGTTTGTTTTTGTTATTGGGGTTTTTGTATGTTTGTTTGGGTTTTTTATAATAGGGAGAATAACACGAGCTTCTTGCCTGCAAATCAACTGCCTTCTGTCTTCAGCCCATTAACCCTTTTCTGTACTAAAAATCAGATTTGTGAACAAATGGTTGCAAATTATTCTCCATTGTTGCTTTCAAAAGAATCAGAAAATAAATAACAGTACTAGTACCATCACTTTCTGTATAATTTGTGCTGAAAATAATAAATAGTTTTACAGTTCCATTATTTCCAATGTCTCTGGAAGAACTAGAACATCTTTTACTTACATTTTTGTATTAGAAGATTTATTTTAAGTATTCATCTAGTAAACAGAGCTGCTTCAATTCTGTTATCATGTGGTATTCAGGCTTATCTCCCATGTTTTAAGCAGTCGTTTTGAAGATATTATAAAACCCAGCTGCACCAAATTTGTGTAGTATGATAGGAAAGTTGAGGCTCAGAAAGTCCTTGGCATGTATGTCTTCTGCCTCCATTTTGTTTGTCCTTGTATCAGTTATTGGTCCAGATCTTTGGCTGGAGAATTTTCTTCAGCTGTTATGTCTTTCTTATAACCAGTTCCCGTTCTAAAGTAACAAAATCTCCCTGGCTTGTACCCTCTCTCAGCTTTATCTACAAAGACAACTTCTAGTTGTGCTAGCATCTATGCCCTTCAGAAAAGCAATTATGTAACACTATGGAATATTTATTGTTCTGTTATAATATACTATAACTTGACGTTAATTTTGCCTAATTTACAGTCAATGTGCCCCTTCATGCAGTACCTCTGTCCTTGTACTGTTTTTTATCTACTCACTGTGGGTTTCCTGGTCAGTCAGTCAGATTTTTTTTTATTTTTTTCTCCCCAGAACTACTTGTCAGACTGTGTCCTTACAGCAAGGATTTCCAAAGTGAGTGACTGCTTTCTACTGGCAGGATGTGACCCAGTTCATGAAGAAGTACTATTCCTACTGCTAGAAGAGTCTACATTATTTCAATTCATGACAGCAAGTACTGAGTAAGCCTGGTCATCTGTAATTCTGGATTCCTTGAACCCTCTTACAAATTAGAGGTGTCCAGTTTTCTCCTGCATCATAGCAGGTGTTCAGCCAGCTCACAGAAGTGCTCTTCATGTGCCAAGAAGGAGAAGGGATCTAGCTGGGGAGTACCAGGCAGATAAACCAGAAGGCAGAAGTCAGCTTCCATTGAGTGCTCTTCTAAGCAAGGACAGCATGAAGCTCTCCCAGCACTGGCCCTTAGGGGTGGTAAGCCTACTCTGCTGGCAGAAAGCCTCCTCAAAATTGACTTCTTGACACAGGGGAGGTCAATCTCTAGCTGTTCTCAGCCACCAACTCATATGAGCAAGGAAAACATACAACAAGCAGCTATTCTTCAGGGATATTTTCAAGGGTTAGATTCTCCCACCCACCCACGACAAGTGAGCTGTCGGAAATCCTCTATTGTCCTAAGCCATCAGCTGCTTCTCATCACTACACCTTTTACCTGTAAGAAGGTATTTCTGTTTATTAGGGGGCTCAGGGAAAGAGAGGGCCTCTCCATGTTACTAGCTTGTATTTTTTTGGTGATGGATACAGCTAAAGGGCTTCTGTCATGCTCCACAGTTCTCACCAGAGTGAGAGGTAGAGTGACACTGCTTTCTACTGCTTTTTCCAAGACAAGTTATTAACACATTTTACTCCTATTAATCTCTAATGCCATTGTACTTAAAAAGATTTTAAGAAGCATGTTTCACAATGAGCTTGTTTTCTGTCAATTGTTAGGTCAATTTCAGGCAAATATTAGATATCCCTCACACAATATAAAATTGGATCTTATTTATAAAGAAAGAAAAGGACAAAAGGTGAGAGAGTAGGGAAGTACTCTCTTAAGCAAGTCAGCCTTGTTAATGAATTTTCATTTCTGAAAGTAATAGCTATTTTTATGTTACAGATGCAGATATGGTTCTCTCTCACAGAGAAAGAAAGGGTCATCTGTAAGGAAACTGCTGAACCTTGACAGGGTCTTGCATGTAAAATATAGTTCGTCTAGTTTGTTTTCTCTGTCTGTAAATCAATATACTTGTATTGGTTAATATATTGGTTCTTGGTATATTGTCTCAAACAATGCTCTCATAAAAGAGTAGTTCCATTGAGTTATGTCTGAGTGTATATTAATTTGCTTATCTCTATATATATTACCTTATAGCTAGCTCCTTTATTACAAATGTCCTAGTATTACAAATGTTAAATGGAAGATTATTCAAGTATTTTCTTTCACTCCCTCTTTCCCCATTACCATTATCTTATTTACAATGTAATAAAATATTGGCATAAATATTGAGGAATTATTTTCACAGAGATTTTTTTCTGTTTATTTGATATTTTTAAATGGCTTGCCCACCTGCCTTCAGTTTATACATAGTCATTTTGGCTGATTACTTAATATACTGTACTACATTTAGAAAAACTCTTTGGTAACCATAGTAACTATTTTTGATTAGGTACAGCTGAGCACACGGGTTCATTTTAATATAGGTGGAGAAAAATAGAAAAATTATCTTGAAAGCTCCTGAAATCATTTGGGTTATTATTGGCTTTCATTTCAGGTTCAACAGAGAAAGAATTGCTCATAGGCTCTCTTTCTTGCTTCTAATGATGGTTTGTTTGTTTTTTGTTTTCTCCTTTTTTAAACTTAGTAGGTGTGGGCTGTAAAGGATTTATATAAAAGTTTTTGGAGGTTTTCCAAGGGCAGCTTGTCTTCCTGAAGATAAAAATCTATTTATGATAAGATTTACCTAACCAGGAGTAACACTGCAACATTCTTGTCTTCTCTATTATACCAGAGGGAGCATGGCCTTCTATAATCCAATTTCCCTTACACCCTGTGATGGCTTGGCCCAAAATCTTTACTAGGCAGTAGGGACCGGGCTGTAATAATTCAAAGAAGAGCAAAGATGGCCAGAGGAAGAAATACAAGTCTCACTTACCTCTCCCTTTAGCTTTATGGAGATTTTGAAGACTATTTCCTAATGTCCAGGTACACAAAGTGTTTTCTAGGACAGGCATATCCAGAAAGAAGTCCTTATGTCTTTTTGTTGTTGATCCTGTGATACCTCAGTCATCCTGGTGATCAGAGAGGGAATAGAAAATATCTGCTGCCTTCTGAAACTATTGATTCAGCATGCAACCATGCTGAATTGTGATTCTGTGATTCTTATGTTGGAGGCACCAGAGCTGAAGGCAGCACTCCAGCTGGGGTCTCATCAGAGCAGAGGGGCAGAATCACCTCCCTTGCCTGCTGCCCACACTCCTTTTGATGCAGCCCAGGATATAATAATAATGTCATTCTGATCCGAAGCACATAAAAAAACTGTGAGAGAGAGACAACTGAATCTCACAGATCTGTGTTGTCGGAGAATAAGAGCTGTTTCCTGGTGACATCCTCGAGTCCTATGGGTATGTCCAGCACTCCAGCCCTCATTCAGGACAAAGCCTGGGTCTTTTCAGTACAGCTCACAATCACATTTCATTTTTTTTCCCTGTGAAACAGAAGTCACATCCAGCCAACCAGAGCCTGAAGCTGTAATGGTAACTACAACAAAGTAATCTGAAATACTTGGCTGGTGGTGAGCCCAGTGATGAGACTGGATGATCTCCCTCATCAGAGAAATCAGACTTGCATTCCCATGGGTTTCTCCTCATTAATTATTTCATGCAATGATGGAGAATGTGTTGGTATCATTACCTTAATTAGTTGAAAAACATTTTTGAAATTTGTCAATATTTCTCACTCACCAATTGACAAAGCATGTGAAATGATGTGACTGTCTCTGCAAATAGTTGTATAACACATTTTACAAATGTTCTGGTTTTTTTTTTTTTTTTTTTTTTTTGGTCTGTCAGAGCATTATTTATTCAATCAGTCTTTTTCAGTGTTCAGATGAATCTAGTTATTATTCCAAGACTTAATAACCGTACCTGTTTCTTTCTGTCTGCTACAAAGGACAGAGCTCTATATTAACCTCTGTGATGCCTAGTGTTGAGCTTTTTATGCCAAAAGGGATTTTATTATTTAGAAAAATGCACTTCTCTGTAGACAAGACAACCCAAGGTTATTTTTCCTCATGTTGTGATTAACAGTGACCAGTTGTGGCCTCTAATCAGTAATCCCTAATTTTTACTGTCCCACTGTCTGGGCTGTCTGTAAAGCCCCAACTGCCTGAGAGAAATTTTCCCTTTGTCTCTTGCCTTTGTAATACTTCAAATAGTTGCTGTCTTGCAGGGGTTGGGAATAAACCAACAGCCCTTCACTCTGTTGTGACTACTTTTCTTCTGCTGAGTGAAAAGTGATTGATTTGTTTCGTCACCCACTTAAAGGCAGCCACAACTTTTCTATTCATGTTTTACAAAAGTAAAAGCAGAGCCTAAAAAGTTGTGAGAGGCACATCTGAGGGTAGATGTTAATCTGCATAGCTCATTGCTGGAATTGGCTGCTGCTTTAATGAGGTATGGGGTCCTCAATGGACTGCAGGGACACAGCTAACACACCATGGTGCTCATCATGGGCTGCAGAGGAGTCTCAGCTCCAGCGCCTGGAGGACCTCTGCCCCCTCCTTCTGCACTGATTATGGTGTGTAAAGGGTAGTTGCTCTGATATTTCTCATCCCTTTCTTCTTTGTCTGAAATTGCTTCTGGAGAATAACTTTTTCCCCATCTTAAACATGTTATCCCAGAGGTGCTTCCACCATTGTCAGTGGGCTCAGCCTTGGCCAGCAGCAGGTCTGTCTTGGAGCCAGCTGGCACTGGTGGTGCATTGCCTGCTCTTCTTTCTCCCATGCCACACTGTGATCTGAGACATGCTCATTAGACCTTGGCCTTGATGTACAGCACTTGGGCTAAGCCCCTCTTGGGTTTATCAGAAACACAGAAACTAGGAACTTATGCTGTCTAATGAGCTCCTGTTTTTAATGAACAGTCATGGAAGCTTACTTTTCTTGCCTGAATAACAACCCAAGTGGAATAATATTTTTATTATCAAACCTTCAAAGGCAGTTATCAACCTGAATTGCAGCCAGGATGGGAAATTACCATGACTAAAGCCCACCCTCATGTGACTCTGTACATAGCAGTCCAAAGTGAGACCCTTTGAGCTCTCCTGGAGCAGCATCTGTGACCAGCAAACGCCCCCTGCGTGGGGCCTCTCAGAGTCAGTGAACTCCCAAGTTTGTTCTACCTAAAGGATCACTGAATGATGTTGCTGGATCCTGGCCTGATACCCCCAACAGCTTGAAGTCCAACCCTTTGCTCACTGAGAAGATGCAGAGGCATCCAAAGTGAGTATTTCACCAAGTTTGAGGGGAATTTTTGCAGGTATATACCTTGTACAGATTGTGTCTGTGGGCGTGCAACTGTGAATATGCTGAAAAGAATGTACTAAAAATATTTTACTAGATTCTTAAGTGTCTTAAATTTGTAGTAAGTCAAACTGTGAGTTACTGTTGTGACACAGTAAATTCTACATGAATCCTTCTCTAAATTGTTTAACTTATCGATTAAGTGTAGTTAAGTTTAAGTGTAATTAAATGCTGTTGGACATTTAGGCATAAACTGTTGGTCAGTTCTGGGCTCAGTTTAGCATGGGGTCTGCTATGAACCTTGGAACTTAGCAGGAGGGTATTCAATATTTCCTTTTATCCTAATGCTTTCCTATTGTTCTCTCTACCTTTGCTGCACCACCCAGTTACTTTCGGGTTTAGTTTGATTTCGTTAGATTGATTTGGGTTTGGTTTTTTTTGCTTTTTCTTTATGTGCTTTAACCATCTAGTTAACTGGCAGAGTGAACCTTGCCAAAGAACTTTGTTGGGCTTTCACTTTAATATTAAACCTGTTTTGGCCAGTACGCTTGTTGGTGGTTCTTTAAGCAACTTGAAAGCGCACATTCAAAGCAGTTGCACACAGGGGAAGCTTCTTCTCAGAAGTTAGCCCTGTATCCCCCCTGCTGCCAAAACCTGGCCATGCAAACCCCTTGCCTTTATGATCCACATATTTAAGAATTATCATTAAAATCTGCATTAATCACACAATCTTCACAAGATTCTTTCATGTTAACAAAACAAAAAAATCCACACATCAAAATAACATCATCAGTATTGAAAGAAGACAATTGGCACAGAATCCACCTCTCATCCCTTCCCCATGATTACAAAAACAGAAATTGACCATGATCATTCCACTCTAACATTGTTCAGTCCATGTCTGTTACATCTCCCAGTTTCTATCCTTATTTAAAATTCCTTGGGCACCATGTCGTATGTCAAAAAAGACTGTTTGCACTCTACCCTGACTGGATGCTAGGTGTCCACCAACATGCTCTGTCACTCCCATCCTCAGCAGGATGGCTATTACATGGGAGGCCATGTGTTTTGTGGAGTCAGTGGTCGGAGACAGGGATGACACACACATCTCAGAGCTTCATGCGACAGCAGCGGGCTTTATTGTTCAGAGCCTTCGTGTCTAGATAGCTCATTGGTCTGACTTCAACACTGCCCAGCTCCCAGATCAGTGAGATGTCTGCTGCTTAGGGTGGAACATGGTTGGGTGAAGCCCCTGTATGTCAGCCCAGGGGCTGGTTTATGGAACCAGGCTGAGTTTCTTGTTTATAACCAAATTAATTGCCCAGTACAAGCCAGCTCATACTGTAACAGATGGGGTCACAAAATAACTCAGTAGGGGTTTTTTCCATCTTAAGATAAAGGTGGGTTACTAAAGCAAAAAGTCACGTGTATGTGTAGGCAAAGGAAATACCAAAAAGATGTTATTCTCTATTTCCTGTCAGCAAGTACTGTCCAGCCACTTTCTGGGAAACAGGGCTTCAGCTTGTGTAGCTGTTGCTACAGAAAATGAATGTTGTAAATAGCAAATGTCCACTCTCCACATTCCTCCTCTCTCTTAACTTGTATATCTGAGCAGCCATGACATGAAATGGACCAGTTTGGGTTGGCTGCCCTGTGTCCCCTCCCATGATCTCGCCCACACACAGCCCATGTGTGTGAGGACTGGCAGTTTAAGTGCCAGTGCAGATGCTGTGCTAGCTCTGCCCAGTAGAACCAAAACACAGGCATATTATCAATACCTTTCCAGCTACCAATGCAAATACAGCACTGTAGAAAATGGGGAAATTTAACTCCATCTCAGCCAGATCTAATACAATGTCCAAGGAGCTACTATGGAATGAAGCTGCACTGTTAGTTACTGTGCTTTGTTACCAGATATTTATTTTTTCAGTGCTGAAATGTGTATTCATGCTCTTTTATCAAAGACTATAAATCTGTTGAAAGGATCTACAGGTAGTTTTATATTAATCTTTGGATTTGTTCNNNNTACAGGTAGTTTTATATTAGTCTTTGGATTTGTTCCACTCATTAGCTCAAAAGGACAAGATAATAGTCACTACTCTTGAAAGAAAGAAGAGTTGAAAATGGAAAGACATTGTAGCAACTGGTTTTTATGAAAAAGTACAGGATGAAGACAAAAACTATATTATATATATATTATGTGCTGCATACCGTGCTTTTAGGAAGTGCTATTTCGCTTATTTTAATGATGAATGGTAGGGGTTTTTATTATTCTTTAACTGAGCAGTTGAATAAAGTGTTATTAGGAATATAGAAAAGAGCAACTAGAGAGAATTTTTTGCCTGGATCTAAAAAGACAGAAAAAAAGCTTTACAGATTGGAGTATGGGTTAAATAGTTTACTATTATAGTTCATCAGAGCTGAACTTTTCATTGGCCATGAAAATAACATCAACTTTCAGTACTTATTTTTAATATTCTAGTATTGTCTGACTCTATAATGCTGTGTATTAAAAAAAACCAAAGTGGTTGGATTTGCTAATACAGTTCTAGGTATTAGGACAGAAACTAAATAAGAAAAAAACTCCTATCATCAGAACTAAAGAAAGTGTACTTTTATATTCTGAAAAGAATAAAAATGGACTAAAAAAAAGTCAGATGCAAGCACTGTGAGATATTATTTTTGAGAGGGCTCTAAAGAATCAGTATACAATTTTGTGAAAAGTGGAACTTTCCAAAACAAACCAGTGTAATTTTTCTAGAGATAATTGGACCATTCATAATTATGTACAGTGAATCAGTTACTGGAATATTTCTGGAGTTATCTTAAGTTGTTTGTAAACAGCTCAACCAGAGAAAGTTTCAAGTGCACTAATTTTAGGCTGAGATTTTTCTTGTGTGGGGTTCCTCTAACTTTCAGCACTGTATCTCTATGACCATAGCTGTTGATGGCAAAGATGTTGCTATTATTTTAAACGAGGTGTTCTTATGCTGCAGACAACAGGCCTTGTGCCAGGGAGCTCAGAGAATAAGCATGCAGTGAGACAAGAGGTGCAAACTCTTAATTGTTTTCATAATATTCTTGATGTTTTCCTTCACTGCTGGCACATTGTTGACTGAACAAGAAAAATAGTCTTCAACATAGACTTAATGCAACAAAGCAGCGTCCCTAAATGCACTGTACTTCTCTGTGATTCTCTTGTGCTTAAGACATAAAAGTGTTCCTGTCCCTTCTTGCCTTCACCTCTTCCAAACTGCCTGTACCCAATGGTTAAATTGCTCATGCTTTCCTGAACAGAGTCTGAAGATGCTGCTGGTAATGATCCAGAGGTATGTCAGAGGCCATCAAATTATCAGCATGATATTTCTGATTTCAGCTCCCTCTTGGGTCTAGCTGGGTTAAGACCCTGCCACATATTATGGATAG
>VYZP01029754.1:0-12743 GCA_013400635.1 Hypocryptadius cinnamomeus
GGGGTGTCCTGTGCAGGGCCAGGTGCTGGACCCCATGATCCTGATGGGTCCCATCCAGCTGAGCATATTCTATGGTTCTATGATTAAAAAAATTTAAAAGGATGGCCTCTAGATCTGAGGGTCAGATTTTTATGGCTCAGAGGCTTTATTATGAATATTTTGGCTAATTATTAATTTTAAATCTGTATAATTATACTACTTTTGAGTTCTGTTTTAATAAGTATTACTGAAATGATAATAACTGATGCAGTAACCAGTTGTTCAACGTCTTTCTGAAGTCTTCACATGAAATTTGACCTTAATTTGAAATCATGGCAAAATGTTTCTTGTTGCAGATCTTTTCTTGGCTTATCAATTACCACAATCCTGGAGAGCTCTTCACCTGCTAACTAATAATCTCAGGTGAAATCACCTTGTGTCATTACTGATGTGGCATAGTGATGCAGCTGTAATTAGTCATAAGGTATCAGGGAAGAATTTGGTTCCTCTCTCTAATGCAATAACCAAGGCATCCATTCTGATGCCTGTGAATAAAATAGGATGATGAAAAACTGCTAGCTGTCTTAACAGACACAAACACATTTATGACCTTGAATAGATGGAAAATAATGTTCTTCCTAGGGCTCTTCCCTACTGGCTTTGGATTTGAAGCACAATCACGGAGAGATTCGCCTGAAAAATTCACACATTTTCTGTGCAGTAGCAGGCCAGTGGTCAAAACATTCACTTAGGCTATGGGGATCAAGAAATGCTCTCAGGTACCTGACAGCTACTATAAGTAAAACTGAAATACCTGAAATTATACCTTAACCTCTCTGCTATTTTTCCATCTAAGGGTGAGCATTCAATCCTTTTGAAATGTTAATTTTCAGTTCAAAAAAAATCCCAGCAAACCTTGGATTTTTCTTCTAGAAAATAAAAAAAAATACTTAAAGGCTACCAGTCTACTATTTGTAGGCAAGTTTACAATGAGAAAATGAGGTTTGTTTGCATAGAAGAGAATTTCTCAAATCCATTCACATATATTTCATACGACTACTACAGAGTGAGTGCTTCCATTATGGAATGGTTCTGCTGATAGAAATATATTGCCTATAGCAAACATGCCTTGCAACATGGCTTTGAATTGCACAGAAATTATATTCTTCTTCCTGCTAGCCTCTGTTTGTGATTTTTTATATTTCAACAGGTTCTTTTTTTCCAAATTACTGTTAAGCCCTTATAAGAATAGCAGAAACAAAAACTCTGAAACAAAAAATCCTTAACACCTCAGTCTGACCCCAAGCCCTCCCACTCAGAAAAAAAAAAACAAACAAAAAAATCAACAATCTTCTTCCAATACTTTGTTAAGCAGATGTGCAAGTAATAGGTTTACAGTTGTCACAGTCCGTTTTTTTTTTGGACAAGGCAGCTTGACTAGGGAAGGAATTAGGAAATCACTGGCATAGAGGAGGAAGAAAAAAAAATAGCCAGGGGTTCATTCTGTGAGGACTTGTTGGGTCATATGAGGTTATCAACTAAACAAGTGAATGGGATCACAGCCTGCTTGAAAAACAGACAATGCAAAACCAGAGTATGCTTATGAATGAGCAAATGCAAACACCATTTTTTTCCTGTTTATTATTTTTTGCAAACACAAAAACACTTGAACAGACTTCTGAGGCTATTAATAAAAAGCCTAGAAGAAATGTAGAAATTTGGGGCTTTAATTTTACCTATTTCCTGTGTGGTTATTTACTGTCAGTACTTTTCTGATACTAAGGAAAATGAGCTGCAAATGGATTTGTGACCATGAATGAGACTAGCAGAGCTAGGCCTTTAAAAGTGAATTTCTACCTGACCATTCATAAACTAGATTGGTTATGTTAGCTTTATTATCTATTTATTCCTGTTGTGGATGTCTTAAACAAGGATCTTCATCCTAATAACCATTTTGACCCATGAATGCAGAAAAAAAACTGGGCAGCAACCAGCAAAATCATCAAATATTATCTCATTTTTGTCAGGGTGAGGTGTGTTCATGAATCAAGAGCCAGGACAGACACTACTGACTGCAATATGAGGAATTATAACTGATTACAGAAGAACTCAAAATCTTTTTGTTATTCTGAGGCAAATGTAGTAGTACTACTTACCACATTTCTTAATTTTTTTATCTCTTTTCTCCTCCTTCACCACTACTAGAAAGCCAACAATAGATATTTCAGTGAAAATGTGAGACATCTTTCATGAATTTTAATCTAAAAACTGGGTTTCAATGCATCTACAGTTACCAATAGGGCCTGTTAGCTGAAGCAAGACTATGCAAAGAGCTAATGTCTAATATTTGTAAGCTCAGTTGAGTTTGTGTCTCATCTGAGGCATTGTTGCATAAAATGCATTTCATGTTTTGAAAAAAAAAAAATTGCTACAGTCTTTAGTTATTTTTAATGCAGACTAGGGGGACCATAGGGAATATTGTGATTTCCAGGATTTCTGATAAGAATGCTTCTCAACATATGTGCTGGAATACATTTCTGTGAGTCTTTATTCATTTATTTATCATGTTGCAATTCTCTAAAAAGGAAAATACTTGTTCTATAGTGATATCACTGCTCATACAGGGAAATAATCACAGATTAAATTTAAATAATTTATATGTAAAATTAATTTGCCTAATGGTATAGGAGTTCAGTTAGCTATACAGCAGCTTTACTGCTATTCTGACGTCCTTACTATGCTGAAAAAGAAAAACAAACCCAAATGCAAAACATCAGTGAACACAATCTGAGATTTGCATAAGTACATTTTCCACATTCAGGATGTGTTCTTGGTGTGGGAGCCCCAGATTGGAGTGCAGAACTCTGTTGCAGTAAGTGTGTTTTATCTTTTCCAGGTACCCAGCCTGACAGAGGCATAAATGCACACAAACTCATGCCTTAGGTAATTAGGCCTGACCCACACTGGTGCTATCTAAAGAAGCCTTTCAGCTCATTTTTGGGAGGCATGGATGAGGATGTTAGGGTCAGAATCTGAGCTATGTGAATACAGCAGCCTTCATGCTGTATCTTTGGGGTAAGGCCCTTGGCAGCACTGTGTGCTGTGACTTCAGCCTGGAAACCTTGGTGTCAGTGATGAACTCTGTGAAATGTTCAGGCTTTAAGGAATGAAACAGTGGGTTGCACTAGTGGGGGCATCATAGGGTCAATGATCAGAATATTATTATAAAAAATATTGATACCCTCCTGCTGTTCAATTTAACCTCCCCCTGAGATTAACTTAATCTTTGTTAATTGTCCAAAACTGGTATTAACAGTTTACTGAAAAAAAAAATCTGAGGTCCAACATGCTACGAGATGAATTTCCTTTAACATACTGTCTTGGAAACAAAAGCTTTTTTTCTCTGTAATGAATTATATCTACTTAATAAACCACTGCTTTTGCAACTTAGGAATATGGCTGCTCCTCCTGGGACATGGCCAAGAGTCTACTTGAATTCTTCACCTTTTTTTACCTTCATCTTAAAAAGTTGAAAGAACTACCTCTCCCAGAGATCATAAAATCTCCACAAATATATTAGGGAAATGGGATAATGATTAAATTGAAAGTAGAATTCTAGACTTTGGGTCTAGAACGAGTAGCAAATGAGTACTTATAGAAAAAAACCCAAAAAACCCCAAAAAAACCCAACAACAACAACAAAAATACCCTTGTAAGAGTGGAACATGGAACCTGGAAAGAGAGGGACAGTGAAAAGAGAGGTTGTGTCTATCTACTCTTCAGTGATCTTGTAAATTCTAAACATAGGAATTACTTATCTGATTCCTTCCTTTCTGTTTTTTTTTTTTTTTTTTTTTTTTTTCTTATCCTGCTCAGGGTTCAAAGAACCATCATCATCACTGCTAGCTTTTCTCCAGTGAGCAGAGAAGGATCCAGAAATAGAGGCCTAAAAGTCAGCTTAAGAATGTGTCACCTTGTCCACCCTGCCAGGGACCACATCCCTTTCCTGCTGACCCTCATCAAGGTGTCAGGTCTTTGCTTTCTCAGGATCCTTATGAGTCCAATGGCAAGGACTTGTTAGCTCAAAGTTTTCCCACACCAACCCTGGAAATAAAGAGAGCAGTAGAGCTAAGAAAACTGCCAAGAATAAAAGAATAAAACACTTTTTTTTTTTTGTGTGCGATGGATTATATCAGGGAAGGTGAGAAAAAGACTGCATTAATTATGGGGAAAACAACAATCTATGTACTGCAGTACACTGAAGCACATGCATGAAGCAGCGAGCAAAAACATTCAGTTTATTCCATAAATACCCTAAAATATTTCCTGCATTGACATGACGTGCTTCATTTTTCACCAAAAGTTGTGTAAAATCATGTAACCCGTTGCACACGACTTTCTTCTGCCCTTGGGCTAAAGCACACGCTTTCTCTTTGAGCAGCACTCAGATTTCATTCCATAGAATGTGCATAGTGTGCAAACAAGCTGAGGCAGCGGCTCTTCTGGTTTTGGCTCATTATAGGCATGTGTGGATGTATAAACATGTACATTTTATATTGGACACATCCAGAAGTACAATAGTGCAAACACCAATGTTGGAAGGCACAATAAGGAAGTTTTTAAGGGGGCAGGGAGGCATTCCAAGAGACACATTGTTAATGCAGGCATCATTCAACAGGTCACTGCAAACCACCTATTGTGCAAATAAGAGATGGTGATTTGGTACATAATCTTGTTTGCCTGGCAAATTGTCAATTTGTGACACAGCACCATAAAAATGAGGAATGAAATTATATACAATGTTGAGAATTTCAGTATTGTTAAAAGAATAGTAACATCAGCTTTAAAAGAAGCAAGGTGGTTATTTTCTTCCCACTGTACATGACATAATCCTTTTCAGGAATAATCCTGATATCAATAATTTTGCTAGGAAAAATCAGAAGCAGCATCAGCTTCTGCAGAATAAAAGTAAGTTAGATCCATAACTAAAAGAATGCAGATGACCAAGGTATAATTTTTATATGAACATGTAGGAGTGGATGTGAATAAAAATAAAGACACACATAGCCTGTAGTCAGGGACACTCACAGACACCCACACACATCCCATGTGTATGCAAAATGCAAATGCACCTGTCAGGTAGCACACACTCATTAGCCGTGATTAAACACAAATGACATTTCCTATGAGACATTTCACTAACTGCAAGTATACTCATTTTTAACTGTCCATACAGTATTTAACACTAGTCATGAGGATTCTGCTAAAAGTTGTAGACGGACTACTACAAGATATAATGTTCTTCATGCTGCCTCCATTACAAAGGTCTTTGCTCCTTGTAGAGCTGCCAAAATGTTAGATCAGCCCAAAAGAAGTCGCTCAGATGTGATCTTTAGATGGGAACATACAGAGTTCCTACACTATGTTTCTTTTTTTTAAAAAAAAGAACATTTTATATTCTACACTTTGAGAATTCACAACCCATTTAGGAGATTGTGGAATAATAAAATAAATACCTATCAGAGAAGATTTTGTGTTTGAATACTGGTTTTTACTGGGATTTGTTTTCCTGGTGGATAAGTAAGAGAAAAACACTAGCAGTCCAGAAGCAGCAGCAGCTGCAGAAACAAAAAGGTCATGAAATGTAAGTGCTATGCAAATAAAGGAAATAAAACAAACAGATCATTTAAAGTATAAAAGAAATAAAAGAAACAGCCATAAATCAACATGCTTGGGAAAGAAAATTAAAATAAAGGGCAATTTGAAACAAATCAAAATGTCATCAAAACAAAAAATGGCAGAACCATAAAGAACTAATAAAATAAACAGTAATTGGAAGAAATTGCAAATAAAAATAAAATAGAACTAACAAGAGCAACAGGTGGCTGCTGATGTTACACCAAAGACTGAGTGGAAGCAAAAGCTTTTGGATTTCTCCAAAAGATAGGAATGGTGTTGGACCAGTGGGCCTAGCTTGTGAGACCATAAGAAGTAATCAACCAGTCTTAAAGTTTTATTCCAAACATGTTTGAATTTTCTGGCAGTATGGATGCAAAGTTGATCCCTGTTTTCCCTGCTTTTTGGTAGGCCACACAATCAAAAAGAAGCAAATCAATCCCTCCAGATCCCTCTTCCCAAAGTCAAAATGTTGACTCAAACACCTCAGAAGCCAACAAGCAACTAAAGTTCTGTGTGTGTCTTTTGTGAGTGAAGTTGAATTTCAAGTTTGGACACGAGCTGGGCTGCTGGAGTTGCCCTGCTCATATTGTGGAGAGAGATCAGGGTTTAGTTCAGATCCTTCTAGGAGGCCTGTGGGACACAGGGAGAGACAGGTAGGATGAGACAGCCCCAAGAGGAGAACATAATCACCAGGAGATGTGCATGGAGAGAAGAAAATTATCTGCCTATAAATGACTGAACAGGCAGGATTTCACTTCTGACTAGACACCAACTCCTAAAGGAGAGAATCAACAAATTAAATTGCTGCGTCTTACTAGTTGTTACAAATGAATGACAAAGAAACAGTCATGCTCAAAGTGCTTGGAATAAGCTTAAATTGATTATGGGCCTTAGCTGTGCAAGACAGAGGTGGAGCACAGGGGCTGCTGGAGTGACGTACTCCTCTGCAATAGCCTAAATCAAGGGGCAGCCTTCCCAAAACTTGTGGAGTTGGGATTGATGTCCTGTCACCAGCAATGTGAGCAGCTGCACTCTGCCTGCCTGGAGCTTCCCTGGCACCTCCCTGCAGCTGGGCCCTCTGCCACGGCCACCCCTCGTGCCTGGCAAGCTGCAGGGCTCTGTTTGGGGTGCTGGAGGACTGCAGAGGGGCATCCTGCACTGACACTTGTCACCCGCTTCTGTGAGCTGTGTGACACCTGCACCGAGGGCTGAGCAGGCAATCCCTCCACACCACTGTAAGGAATAGAGCAAAAGTGACTCAGGGCTGCAGCTGCAATAGGCTGCAGATAAGGAGTAATTTCCTAACCTCAGTAACAGATGAATAAAGGAGCTAAACAGTACCTGTTCATTAGGCCTACTAGAAATCTAACACTGTGCTTCAGCAGTTTATTTTGCCTTTTTTATTTTGTTCTAATATATCTGTTCTTAAATGGCCCCTAAACCCACGCTGTGCAGTAATTTACACAAATATTCACAGGCAACTCTACACTCAGTATATATAATTTTATTGTTTTGACTTAAAAGTCACAGGACTGAATTAAAAATGCATGGGTGGCACTTTGCCATACTGCACCTAGAGAGCAAGAGGCTGTCAGCCTGAGCTCTGTGCCAACAGGTTGCTGTGTACTAGACTAAACTGAACAGCAATAAGTCTACACAGCAGAGCTTTGCTGAAAGATGTGATCACACCTCCTAATGTGACTCCATGGCTCTGTTACTTACAGCTAAATTACATTATTATGACTTCATTGTTGAATCCCAATTCTCCTAATTATAGCCTAGAGATCTATTATTTGATTTTGTAACACCAAGTGCTTCTTTTCTAAATCATGTAATCTCTTGTAGCTTATTAATGTCAGGTTTGTGCACACGCAGGGACTTGGTTGTTTGCCAGGGAGAATCAAATTTTCAAATTTTCACTGTGTTATGTTGCAGGGGTTTGCTTGTTACAATCTAATTATATTGGCACTGAAAGCAAATTTATATTATAAAGCACTTTAACTCTTTCATGGAAATGTATTTGCATATGTAAGTGTCTCGCCATTGGTTTATTAGCTTTTTCACTGGGAAATTTTTATGGGATTGTGTAGAAAAGAATAATAATTCTGAAGCCATTAACTATTTATTTTCCTTTGAAAATGTGAAGGTTTTAATTTAAAGTGATGCTCATTGTAATAAACCCGTGAGTGAAATGCAAGTAGGTGCCACACATGGAACTGGCTTTAAGCTTTGTAATGACAAAAGCGGAAAAATTGAAATTTATTGTTTTATTAAATTGCATAAATTCTAAAATGCCATTTTAAATTGAGACTCTATTTCCCCAGTATAAAACTGTCTGACAGGTGGTTTGGATTTTATTTACATAATTCCCAAAAATGATAAGTATATTTGGCTACAGGTAGAGTATTTCATACTAAGAGTAAGCTTTAAAGATTTTAAGTCCCAATAACATACCTGTCATTAGCTTATGCTGAATTCAATGGATGCTTAAGTGACTCATGATCTTCCTGACTCAGGGAGTGAGCAAGAGTGAAATAAAAGACTGCAATCCTCAGTGACTATGGTCCCTTTGTATGAGACTTGGGACCATGAGTGATTTTAAAGCTCTCTTTAAACTTCCTGGTTTTCTTATGTTTTTTCAGGGCTGTGAGGGCTGTTGTTCCCATAACATAAATAAAAGGCTGCTGGTTCATTTTCCCCCTCTTCTGGTGTAGCTGTGAGTGGCTCCTGAAAGGAATTGGTCTACACCACCCCACTCTACTGGCTTCTCCCAGCCAACAGGCATCCACTTCTTTTGCATGAGGTCAAATAATGCTGGCTGCAACATAAGTCATACAACTGCCAGCTTGGTGATTTTTATTGTTTTTTCATTTCCCCCTGCCCTCCTCCCATCACTTGCAATTAGATCACTCATTTGGGCTGAAAACTGGGCAGTCAGGAGACCATGCAGCTCAGTCCAATACAAGAGGGATGGGGAGAGGCAAGAGAGGGGCTGCTGCTCCCTGAAAGAATTACACTGGGTCAGGTAGAACACAAAACTGTACCCCAAACTCTACCCTGTCTGCCATCTCTTCCACCAGCTAACCTACAATGTCCAAACTCCCTTCTCTGCTTCTGACACTCAGCACTGGTTGGTTCTGCATTGTTTCCGTCATACAGGACAAAACGTTCCACAGGGAATAATTCTGCCTAGTATGTGATACCTTTCTGCCATTAGAGAAGAAAAAGAAAGGATCAGCATTCAGGAGCAAGCCTAGGACTAAGCAGCTTGGGGAAGATTTTGTCATTCACCATATATTTATAAGAGGCTTAATAGCACGGGGCACAACCTTCGCTGCTGTAGTCAGGCAGAGGTTTGCATACTAATATGAATATGGGATTATGATGGAGAAAACATACGTAGACACAGTTGCCAGTAGAAGTAAATGGATTGCACGTTTTTGCTGCCAGCCTAACCGGCTCTGACCCTGTTGCCCAATGTAGGCAGGCCTAGAGGTTTAGTCAGAATTCGAGAGAACCTTTCCCATTGGCTTTAGTGGGCTCTATTTCTGCTCCAGGTAGCTAATGAGTGTGGCAACCTGCAAAGCATTCTTTGATGAATATCAGTAAATACTGACCATGAAATATGAAACAAGGATGATGTGTTTCTCAGAAACAGTTCAACAGTGCTGATATCAATGAATAATGTTTCATTTCTCCTGAAAAATAGGCTCCCAATTTTCTTCTTTCCAGATGTACATTGAATGATACCAAGCTGGACACTCTGCTAGCAAGCTCATGCTCCTGTCATTTGAAGAAGATCCCTATCTTTACTTCTGTGCTCCTTGTTAGATTTTCCATTTATTTCTCCAGTCCATGGCCACCAGACCAAAAAGCAGTTGACATCTGTTTATGCAGTTAGTGTTCCTTACTGAATCAAGTCCAATGTCAGTTCTACTCAGTGAATAATAAAGTGTAGCTTTCAATGCCTATTAAAAACACCCCATTGGTGGGCTTCCCTGGTGAAGAAATGTGTAAACTCCACAGCCAGATTTAATGGGTTGGTTCATATGTGGATCACCTTACACTGCACGTCAGTACTTTTAATATTTACCAGGATTATCATCTCCATTCCAAGTACTTATTTGAAGTAAGAAGGACAGAAACAACCACCACTTCTGTATAGTAAAGTGACTTTTCTCTGTATTTTTATTCTGCAAAAACATCTGTGATCACCAGCAAAATTGGTACCAGTCAAGTGAATAGTAAGAATAAAATGAGACTTCCATGAGAGAATAAGATTCCAAAAGGAAAACTGTTATCAAGATACAGTGGAACAAATGGGTGTCTTATGCATTTAAATGCAAATGTTAAATTTGATGGACTTTCAGAAATTTTAATCTCTTTGAGCTGATCCCTGTAAAATTCAGGCCTCATGTTAAAGTTCATCTTTAAATGAAAATTACTATTAGAATTGCAATGCAAGTGACATAGAGATCTTCTGAGTTTCCCCACAGAGTAAGTTTATGCATATAGGCAGACCCATATTACTAAGCAACATAAGCACTGTGAAATGTAAAAGAGGAACTCTTGTGTCTTCTGTGGTGTAAGTATCAGAGATTGGACCAAGGAAAGCAACAGTCCATGATAAAGAAGCAATGAAAAGCAATTACACAGCAAATTACCCTTCCATATGGGTGTTTAGTAAGAAATACTGATCTGTAATGCAATTTGCAGCAAATCATTGATCAAATGTATGGATACATCCAAAGGTCCCTCTTACTGTGCTATTAAAGTAGCATATTTACTACCTTTATTTACCTGTCTAACAGGAAGGTGAACTTCTGATGCTAAATAAGTGTCAGAGCTTGCATTTTCCTTGTGGCCGATCCATGGAATTATGATCAAATAATGGATTGTGGTATTTCTTGATTACACAGTTAGGGAGCAATCACCTGCCATGTTTGCTTATCTAGTTTATTTTCCTAATCAAGCCCCACTGTAATTGAAGATTTTGAAACAAAGTCAGTGCAACTGCTGGAGAAATTGCCACAATTTTGATTCTGAACTTTACATCAATCACACTAGCTTCTCCCATGACAGTTTGTTTTCACTACAAATAGTAATGAACTCTCTTCTTTTGGATTTTGCTTCAGCACAGTTGATACTACAGAGCTTTGTGCTTTGCCTTCCACTTCTTTTTTTGGTGAGATGTGTATGTATATCCTGGCCTAATCACATACAGTGATACATTTCATTTATTGGAGATAGCAGAGATAGACGATACAACTTGCTGGTCAATCTGCAGATGTTTGACAAACTTTGGAAGAGTAGTAAGGTTTTCTATGCCCTAAAGCTGTGGTTTTTCACTGTTGCCTTTCTTACCACTTATAAATATGTAGTTGATCTCTATCCATTAGTATTTTTTCTCAAAACTGTGCAGTTTCAGCTGGATTTAATGCAAGTGCACTTATGTATTTTTTCCCTGCAAATATATTTAATACAAAATCAATTATTAAATAAGAGGGGTGTGAAGAAATTGAACCAAAAGGAGTCACCCAAACAAACCCAATTTTTGTTGGCTGCATGACTCATTAGTGAACCTTACTCAGTGCTGCTATTGTGCTGAGTGCCTCCCAATGAAACACACAGGGTTAATGGCTGCAGTGCAGCGGGTTTAAGTGAAACCACAGCAGGTGTGTGCCTTAACGAGGTGTTAATGGGGAGACAGGTGCATGTAAATACAGAGCAGGAGGGCACAGGGACGGCCAGGAGAGAGGGCGGAGCAGTGCCACCACAGTGCTCCAAGAGAAGTTACAGACTTCAGTGCTAATTGTCCCAGAGTCTTTGATACTGGCAAGTCAGACCTAAAAGACTTCATATCTGTAGTAAAACATCCTGTGTTACCCCTTCTGTGGAAGAGGCTGGCACTAGGAAAGCTCTAAAGGCAACTCTTGCTTCTTCATGCATTTGGCTAAATGACCTTTCCTAGGAAATATTGTGGGAGGTTTTCCCCATATTAATCACTGGTCCCTAACTTGGCACGTGTGGCTTGGCACGCAGGCATGCACAAGGGGGTCATATCTCCACCTGCCTTGTACAGAAAGCATTTCATTACATTCCCTTCTGAGAAAAAAACCAGATATTGATAGCAAGGGCCCTAAACTGATGAGTGCAGTATATATGCATTGCTACAAGAAATGCTAAAACCCAGCAACCTCAAGTGCCCAGCTTGCGTGCCAGGGAGAGGTAGTGCCCTCAAATAAAATCCACATCTTAAAGTAGGAACTGATTCATGTGTTCACAAATGATAAGAAACAACATTTTTGGGGTGGATAGCAGCTGAAAATGAAGCAATTGTCGAGGGGGGGCATACTACAAGCATCCATAATGGACACACTCTAGGAAAGCACTTGCCCAAAGTTAGAAAGTTGAAGCCCTCTTTCAGCAAATTAAATTGTCAGTCTTTGCTACTAAAACTGTGACCTCTCTTATTCTTGCCCTGGGAGACATGCCTCCTTTCATTTGACTTTGCAAGCAATAGTAAAACAAGGTTTATTGTTGATTGTATGATTGCTCTGACATGTTACCAACCAAAGGAGGAATAAATCACATGTCAAAATTCTCAAAGCCAGCACTGCCACAGCGATTACTATTTTTCTCCTGGCTAACTTCTAATGGTGGAGTCTATTATTAAACCCCTTTTTCAACCCTGAAGATAGAGGCTTCTTTTTCAATAACAAAATAAAAAGGAGAGACCTAATTCTGGGAACTAATAGTCCCAAGAATGTTTTCTTGACACTGTGAAATGCCATCTTGTTGCCTGTTATACTCTGTTTGTGGTACACATTAACAATGTTTTGGACAAATCAAAATAAATTCTTTTGAGGATTCACAATGAACAAAATCCTGAGCAAGAAAAATTTTTTAGTAGAACTTTTCTTATTGTTTGTTCCATTTTGACAGTTTCATCTTCCTCTTAGTTGTGAAACAGGAGTATAGGATAAGTCAGCTCCAAATATCATCCTCAGGGTATTTCTTTAGGCTCCTGGCATAAGCAGCATAGGCTCAGATTACTCAATTACCTGCTGGCACTCTGAAGTTGC